>JBBPRF010000248.1:0-35155 GCA_038092875.1 Lanmaoa pseudosensibilis
CCCATTAATGATCATCTCCGGAACAATTTGGTCATCTGTTGGGTCAGTCGCAGAGAGTTGGGAGCTATGTGCCATGGGAGTCCATACTGGTTTGCAAGTGGACATACCAGTTCTCTCTAGAATGGTGCGACAGTATTGCAATTGCAACAAGGAGATGGTCTGGAGTTTGCGATTCCACTTGATCTCAATTCTGAGTATGTACTTTGCCTCTCCAAGGTCATGCATTTTGAAAGCAGCAGAGAGTTTTGACTTGACAGAGTCCATGAACTTTCAGGTTGTAGCAGCTAGGAGTAGGTCATTGACATAAACAACTAGGAAGCAGACTTGACCATCTTTCCAGAGCACATAGAGGCATGTTTCAGCATCCAGGCAGACAAAACCAAGTGCTCTGAGTTTTCGGTCTAGAGTTTTGTTCCAGGTCTGACCAGCTTGTTTAAGTCCATACAAGGAGCATCGGAGTTTCCAGCAATACCTGGGTTGGATGGGAACACCTTCTGGAGGTGACATGTATAGGTTTTCCTCCAGTTCTCTGTTGAGGTAAGCTGTAGATATGTCCATTTGGTCCAACTCCAGATCGTACTTGGCAGCTAGGGCAATTAAAGTCTGGATGGAGTCAAGGTTAGCCACTGGAGCAAAGACTTCCTGATAGTCTACTCCTTCCTTCTGTGTGAAGCTGCATGCAACTATCCAGACCTTGTATCATTCCACGTTTCCTTTTTCATTTCACTTTATCCGGAAGACTGGCTTTGAAGTGATCAGAGTTACACCCTCTGGAATGAGCATGGTTTCATAGACATGATTGGAGTTGAGGCTCTGGAGCTCCTGTTCCACAGCAGACTTCCACAGTTCACTGTCTGCTCCGGAATAGGCTTCCTTAAGATTTCTTGGAAGTGACTCTTCAAAGGATGATTTTGCAGACCCAGCGAAGATAAAGTCCTCAATTGAGGCTGTGAATGCTCCAGGGAGTTCTGGATCACTGTCAGGGGGCTCCGGAGTTTGCTCCAGTGGCTGTGCATGTGAGTTCTCTCTTCGGAGTTCTTGCCTTGCAGCTTCTTCCTCAAGAGTGCGGTCATACTCCTTGTTCTTATTTGCTGCCTGTCATTGTCTGTGGCTCCGTTGTACAGGTGGTGGTACTGGAGCAGGAGCAGGAACAGGGGCTGGAGCTGGAGCTGGAGCTGGAGCTGGAGCTGGAGCTGGAGCTGGAGCTGGAGCTGGAGCTGGAGCTGGAGCTGGAGCAGAAGCAGGAGCAGAAGCAGAAGCAGGAGCAGAAAGTGGGACTGGAGTGGGGGCAGGAGGTTCATTGAGTTGGAGTTGGTCTAGGTGTTCAGCCAGCTCCTCAGCACCTGGACTGGCAGGGCGGTCCGGAACATTTTCTGGAGGCATGGGAATGTCTCCCACTGGTCTGGGATTGGATGGATGTGGATGATCATCATCATCATGATTTTGCTCTGGCTGGCGGAGATGCTCCGGAATTAGGCCCTCCCACTGTCCCTCAACAGCATGGGCATTCCATGGAGCATATTCAGCCTCGGAGATGTTTCCGGACTCATCAAAGATAACATGGCAGCTGGAAATGATGGTCCGATGTTCTATGTCAAGAAGTTTGTAGGCCTGTTGTCCATGAGTGTACCCTATTATGATGCACTTTTTTCCATGTGGTCAGAATTTCCCCCCCATTGCTCCTTTGGTGTGTAGGCATAGGCTGGACACCCAAAGGGGCAGAAGAAAGTTGGATCGACCTGGTGGTTGAAAAATATCTGATAGGGGACCTTTCCATCAAGTCCAGAGGTTGGACTACATGCAGAGATGTAGGTGGCTGTGGACATGGCATCAGCCCAGAAGGACTTCGGGAGTTTTGATTCCTCTAGCATGGTATTGGCAAGTGTGGCAAGTGTCTGGTTCATGTGTTCAGCCAGTCCATTTTGCTCCAAAGTGTATGGAGCGGAAGTTTCAAGGATTGTGCCATCGGTCTGGAGTTGGCTTTGGAAGGCCTTGTTAGTGTACTCCGTTCCTCCATCACTCTGGATAAACCTGGTGTAAAGTTCTGAAAAGTCCTCCTGTCCGACTTCCAATCAGAGATGGATCTGGACATCTGTCTTCCACTGGTTGTAAATCTGTAGGGCTTCCATCTTGTGTTTCATGAAGTAAACCCAGGGAAATTGACTGAAGTCATCAACAATGACCAGCCAGAAGCAGTAGCCCTCACATGACCTCAGAGTTATGGGACCTCCGACATCAGTGTGTACCATCTCTAGGGGGCGAGTGGTCCGAGGTCCATCTTGAACTCCGAAGGGTAGTTTTTTCATCTTTCTGAGTGTGCATGCTTCACAGAATGCGGGTGTTCCAGTGAGGGTATCAATGCCTTGGAGTTGGCTGGACTTGACCATGTGTTGGATCCGGTCAATGGACATGTGTCCCATTCGCCGGTGGAGGAGATTTACATCAATGGTCACATGTGCCGTTTCCTTCTGATTGCTCGGAGTGACCCTTGCATGGTAAAGGCCACTCTTGTGGTCAGCAACCAGAATGGTGCTACGATCCTTTTGGACATAGCATGCATTTGAATTTGCTGGGAAGGTGGTGGAGAAACCAGTGGAGGCAAGTTGGTTTACGGAGATGAGTGAAATCCAGAACTCCGGAATTAGGAGGACATTGGAGAGGATGATTTCAAAGGTTTTTCCCGATATCTGTGACAGGAGTGGTACTGTTCCGATCCCGATGGCATGTGCTTCAGAGTTGTCTCCGAGAGTTACTGGACGTGGAGGATTAAGTGGTCGGTATGTTTGGAACCAGAATCAGTGAGGGACTATGTGTGATGATGCTCCAGAGTCAATAATCAATGTTTCTCTTCCACTGTTGTTTTGCTCAGACAATGAGTAGGCATGAATGCACTGGATTAGGGACTGAGGTACATTTTCACGGACTACATTGGCTGAGTCTGGAGAGTCCAGAGTTCCTTCCACTGCATGCACTTTTTCCTTTCCCTTTTCAGGCTTCCTGAATCCTCCCTTTCTCAGGTCTGTGACCCACTTTTTGTAGGAGTTGCAGTCAATGGAGTTGTGTGTGGCCAACAGGTGGTGCTCACACCAGGTGAAGGTGTTCAGAGGTCGAGTGAAGGGTTTTGAAGCACTGGAAACCTTCATGGCTGACTCCGAATGCCCAGTGGGATATAGGTGGGCATCTTCAGCGAGAATGTGAGTCTCCACTGCATCGAAGGTTAGCTTGCTGTCTTCCGTGGTGTTGATCAGAGATGACTTGAACAGTTCCCATTCCGGAGTTTTCAGAAGGGAGTTCAGGAGGATAAATGCCATAACTTTTGAGTCAACAGCAAACTTCATAGTGGCAAGTCGTGATTCAGATGTCCAGAGTGATGCAATATGGTCTGGAACTCCGGAGTTTGCAACCCAAGTCGCATTGAAAAGTTGTTGGAAGATATAGAAGGCAGAGGAGATGCTTGGAGCGTCCAGGAGTGATAGGAGCTTGTCCCAGAGGTCTTTGGCAGAGCTGCAGGACTCCATTTTGAGTAGGAGGGCATCAGAGTGATGCTCCTGTATGATGCCATGGACCTTTTTGTCGTGTTCCAGCCAGTCACGGACATCTGAAACTGTTGCTCCAGCTGATCCAAGGGTGGGTTTCAAGTCAGCTCTGGAGGTGACTTCATAGACTTTGCTGCTTCAAAGTTTACAGGTGACCTTGACCTTCCATAACAGGAAGGTTTCAGGGCCGGTTAGGATTTCATCACTTCGGATGCTATCCAATGTCATGCTGAGTGATAGGACAGGGTGAAGGACAGGGTGAGGTTGACAGAAGAAGGTTTCCCTGACAGGTGTGTCAGATGGCCAGTAGCCAGAGTTCGTGTGGGAATAGAGGATGCGCTGAGGGATGCGCGAGTGGTGAGTTGTTTTAGTGTTCAGGCACAAGCAGGGCTCATAACCTGTCAAAAGTCAAGGTCCAGAGTGGAGCGGAGCTAATCAGAGCGGAGTAAACTGGAGCTACGATACATTAGTCTAACAGTCAATATAAGTAAGTAGAAGGTAACTCACCTCAGCTGCTGCCTAAGATGGGCGAAAACAACTGAGGTGTTTGGGAATGAAGTGAAGGGTTTATGTGCTATGTGGTGGAGGCACACTTGTACCTTAATAAATGTCAGGGAAATAGAATCCAGAGAAAATGTCATAAAGAGTATATAAAGGACATTACCGAACAGTAATGTCATACCATAAGAAGAAACAAAGCTCTGGAGTTGGTAGTCCAACACTCTGGAGTGAAAGTGGAGTCTATGAAGTGTCTCTGGAGGTCTGGAGTTCCAAAACTCTGGCTGGAGTTAGTGGTATTTTGTCACTCATGTTGAGAATCTGGTATTCTATTTCTGATCTTCTATTACATAACCAGATTCTGGGCCTGATCACATGATATCATCATGTGACATATTCTAGACCATGACATCATAGGTCAGTTGTTATTTCAGGCTTACGCTATTCATATTACACTATAGATAAGAAGCAGTGCTCTTCTGATAAGAGCTATTATTCCTATTGGATAATATTCTTACTATCTCACCTTATCTTTCCCTTTGTTCTATAATGTTCTATCACATTCTGTGATATATGTACCTTATATAGGTACTATACAGTACACAGGTACAAACATATCCTGTCTGTATATAAGGAGGGCCTTATTGCCCTTCTCTCTCTAACAAAGAATCCTCTTTTCATTCCTGTTCCACATTCATATCAGAAGCACTACCTCCAAGCTTTGCCCTTGACTATCAACCAACTACCCTCAATACTTGGTGAGCCTCCCATCAAGGGTTTATCCCTTCTTGTCCCTGTGCTATTGGAAGTCTTTACTTCCAATAACTCAAACTTAACCTGTGGGTAGCAGGCAACACCTGGGCATACCTGTTCCACCCTACCACGGATGTGCCCCATTTTAAAACAGGCATGATAACCATGATATGCATATGTGCAGCAACATTAGGTGTTACTTGGTTGGTGTGGTACCTAGAACAACGAGAATGTGGACAAGACAAGGAAATGACGGGGCACAGGTAGCAAACTTAGTACAATTCAAGCCAGAATCCTTGCTTCACCTGACACACGCAGGTCGTGGAGTGCACTGGGACTCGACAGTTTTGTTATCCAAGCTATCGATACATGACAATAACTTGAATTCTGACAGATGAACAAAGGATGGTTGAAATTGAATCACATCGCTGATACGCACAGCAGATCAGGATGAAGTGTTAGAACTACACGGAGGCAGTTCTTTCGGTTTCTAAAAATATAAAGGAAAAATAAAAAGGAAAGATAGCAACATCTCGCTCGACAGCACGAGGGATTATCGATTATTGGTGATACATGGGGATCAACACCAGTATCAACACCGTGAAAAGGGCAAACAAAAGAATGGGGGTATCTGAGTATGAAAATTTGTGTGTCCAGGACTATTGTCCAGAGGGCAACATCTTTGTCATTCGTCAGATGATGCTGAGGGTTGTAGGATCACGTTAACTCACCCAAGACATCTCGCAAAATACACTCGGTTTGTGTCCAGCATCAAGCGGCCCATACACTTTCCCCCCTGCAAGTTTACTGTTGATAAAACTGTGGGGGAATAGAAACATGGGCATTGGCGGGATCGTATGCGGGGTTGGGTAGGAGAGGAGGCACGGGCTTGCGATCAGAGAACTTGCGCGTGAGATTCGCACCCCCTTGTCCGGCAGGTTGCTGTCCGGCAGAAGATGCTGCCTGATATGGAGCTGCGTTCGAAGGAGTAGCATACGCAGCTACGGGGTATTGTCCATAACCCACAGGGCCATGATACTCCTGCGGAGGAGCATATGCCGGCTGCACACCATAACCATAGCCATGCCCATGACTGTGACCCGAGGAGCTTCCGCTGAGTCGGCGTTTCTCAATCGAGTTTTCTCGGCGTTCATAATGGTCCGTCGCACCAGGGTCAAAGGTGACAGCGACAGCGATATCTCTTTCAAGACGATCACGGCGGCGTTTGCGAATGGCCCACGTGACAACGACGAAGATGATGATGAGAACAGCGATACCGACGAGGGCAAAGACACCACCCTCTAGAGAAGGATTGTGCAAGAATGACGTGGGAGGGGCAGCTGTCGCGGACGCAGTTGGCGGCGTGCTGGTGATATAGACAATGCGAGTGCCGTCAGAGGAAGTATAGACGGTATCCGAGACTGATGGTGTCGGTGTCGGTGTCGGTGTAGGCGTAGGCGTGGGAGTGGTCGAGGTGGTGGAGGTCCTGGAAGTGGAGGTCGCGGATGATGTCCTGACAGTCTTAGTCGAAGATCATACGAAACTTGGGAGAGGCTTACGAGGAAGTTGTCTTTGCTGAAGAAGTTGGAGCGGTTGTCGAGCCAGCCGAACTAGAAGAGGAATTCGTTAGGGGAGTGCTTGATGTCGTAGGGGAGGAAGGTCCCGACGATGGAGCTGGAACGTTGCCGAGCAAACTGGTGATTCCACCGATTACTGGGTTCCCGTTGTTCTGCGAGGCCGCAGAAGTCGTTGGTTCATGGGCCACAGAACTGGATGTCGGGTCACCAGGCCTGAATGGAAAGGAGAGTTGGGCGTAACCGTTCCCCCGTCAGACGGTAGGGACTCACAATAAACTTCCGAGGACTATGTAATTGGAAAATGCACTGAGGGGATGAACACCAGAGTTAACGCATGGCACTCACCTCCCCCAAGGCCCTGCCTTTTATTGAGAAGACGACGGTGGAAGCCACGGTGTGGGTCCATAACTAGGTCGTTGCTTAAGGAGCGATAAAGGAGTGACTTGCAAGTTAAACCGATGGAGAATTAGACACGACTTGTTGACGCCAAATGGAATGGTTGTCAGTGCATGAACATGCACAGGCGTAGGAGGAAGTCAAGGAAGTGGGAATGAGGAAAAAGAAAAAGAAAAAAAAAACTGCGTTGATGGAGCGTGGAATGGGTCGCTGATATGATCTTGTACATCTCCTGTTGGCATCGCGACACGAGTCCGAGACACACGGCAACCGACATACAATACAATATAAGCAACGACAAGGTATACCCAACCAGATGGCTACAAAATGTCATCCAAGATCACCAAAAAAACTCGTCTCCCCACTCCATCTCAGCGGCTGGTCCTCGTCACCAAGCCATAGCTCTCTCCGGCCGTTCTCTCCATGATCTCCCTTAGCGGTCCAAGCAATCGCGTGAAGGACGGCGCATCCAGCGCCGCAACTTTGAGCTTGGGTTGAGACTGGTCAGCCCGGCGCACTGCACTCACCGTCGCAGCTCTTGGTGCGAGTCGGAGCAGAGATAGTTCTGTTACACACACGTCACCTCCAATATGCGTGCAGTACACCAACAAAAAGCTTACCTCCAAAGTAATCCCCTTTCTTGAGGTGACCGACAGTGATCTCACGCCACTCATCTTCCTCGCACCGCTGCTTCTTGGTGACAATAGCTTCTCCTTCCTCGACGAAGAAGAAGGTATCACCCATCTCGCCTTGACTGACAACTGCCTCTCCGTCAGGGTACACTCTGCTCACAAGTGCGTCCGCGATCTTGCTTCTTTCCCCAGGCTCAAGGGAAGAGAGTAGCGGGACCGTAGATAAAAAGTGCTCATACATGGTCCGTCGCCTGTGAGCAGCCTTCAAAATGATCGTGCGGAACGTGATGCGATCCAGTGCCCACACGTTCGACGGCTCTATAGCTTGTACGGTCGCTGCACGAGGATGTCCATACATCAGGGCAAGCTCCCCGAACGAATTTCCCGGTTTGCACTCCATGACCTTGCGTCCATAAACAGGATGGTAACCAGGTTGCAGGAACTTGTCGGCTTGGGACGACATGGTGGAGGATGGGTTGTCCGTGAGCCATGTAGGTGGCAAGGGTTCCGGATGAATGTAACAATGGAAAAGTCCAGATTCGACGACGTAGAAATATTCTCCTACATCCCCCTGTCGGATGACCACATCATCTTTGTTCACGTGGCGCTCCTGCATGGCGTTCAGTACACCGGTTTCTTGTTCCTCGTCAAGGTCACGAAATATGAAGTTGTTTGCGATGGACGCTTTGATACGGCGGAGTTGGTCAGGCGTTTTTAAGTAAACAGGTAGAGGATCATCGTGGCCGCTGTCAACGGCGATCGGCTCGGCGCTAACAGAGGTACGGCGCGCCAAAATAGTGGCGGAGGGGGCTTGTAGGTAGTCACTCGGACTCAACGAGAGAGAGCTGGACATGGTGGGTGTAGATGTGGCATCATATCGCGCAAAAGAGTTGGACGGATCGGCGGAGAGCGGCGAAGTGGGAGGAAGTTCACGAACGTCAAGCGTAAAGGTGGGTGGTCCCATGCCATTGCTAGCGCCATTGGAATCGATGGTGAGCAATGCATTCCCGGGGACATTGAGTGTGCCAAAAGGGCTATGGGGGAACGTGGTGTGGAACGAAGATGGACGGCGTTGCAAGGCGATATTTGAGAACGGGGAAACGGGTGTCGGGGTTGCGTTACGGAGGCCGAGATTAACAGGACTGTCGACATAGAAATCGGCAGGGAACTGCTCCTGTATGGACGAGAGGCCACGGAGAGCTAGCGCGTCCCGCGTGCGTGTACGCTGCTCCTCCAAACGTGACTGAAACCAATTGGTGCAGAACTGGAGAGCATCTTTTGGCTGCACACGCTGCACGTCGCGGGTTAAGTCGGCCACGAGCGAATCAAATGTTGACATCGTCATGGACAGCGAGGACGGAGGTGTGCTGCGATGGTCTTTGTTTTATGGTTGGGAAGTACAACGCACTCCCACGTTCACAAGGCTACAGCACCGTAATGTGCTCTACATCCTACAACAACACATCGCCTCATCGAAAACAGTACAAAACAAGTAAAACGACATGCACGACAAAGAAAAACCTTCGCCCAATCAAAGTAGAGATCACCTGGGATGCTGATACTGTGCCGGGTACCCACCAGCTCCGTAGCCCTGCTGGTTAACGTGTGCTGCCTGAGCATGGGCAACTTGTGCCTGAGCCATCGCTTGTACTTGTGCTTGTGCCTGCATACGTGCTGCATCCTGTGCCACAAACATTGACTGCGGGTGAGGCGGATACCCTGCTTGTTGAGGAACGAGTTGTTGTCCTGGTTGCTGAACTATTATTTGCTGCGGCTGCTGGGTTTGTTGTTGCTGCTGGACTTGCGGCTGCGGCTGATGGTGGGCATGTGGGTGAGGATGGGGGAAGTTGAATTGAGGGGGCGGCATTGACCCAGGTGTCGGAGATGGACCATACGCAGGGCTGGCTGTAGATGTAAAGTAGGGGTGCGATAATGCCTCTGTAGCGGTGATTCTCCTGCTGGGATCAAATTGGAGCAGACGCTCAAGTAGGTCGATCGCTGTCAGGATCAAGTCAACCAAAGGGCTTTTCAGTCGAAGTGGGGGACGTACCCTGAGGCGACGCTTTAGGGAGAACTTGCTGAAAGGAAAGTTTTGGGTATTTAGGGTATTGCTTGATAGTTATTTCCGGCTGTCGAGACGGTGAGGATATGAACACTCGAGGTAATTTGCGATCACATACAGAATCGGTAGCTATCTTCCTCAGCACACGATCATCTGGGGTACCTATGATCCGCATGATATGGAGTAGCTGATCTTGGTTATCGCGACCACGGAAAAGAGGTACACCCGAGATCATCTCTGCAAATATACAACCGCACGACCAAACATCGATGGAGGTATTGTATGTCCGAGAACCCAAGAGCACGTCAGGAGCGCGGTACCATAGGGTAACAACCTAAAATTGGAGTTCAAAACAAAATATGAAGTGCAAAATTTCTGGTACATGCCTCGTTCGAGAACGTGTTGACAGGGACTCCAAAGGCCCGTGCCAATCCAAAGTCGCCTAGCTTGAGTTCCCCTTTGCGGTTGATAAGAAGATTCTGGGGCTTGAGGTCACGGTGCAAGACACGATTCTCGTGACAGAAAGAGGTGCCCTTCAGGAGTTGATACATGAAGCTTCGAACCGTCGCGGGCTCGAGAGCGCCGCGGTCGCCGTGTTGATCCATATACTTCTTAAGATCTTGGTCACAATACTCGAATATAAGAACGAGCTTTGTTTCTGTGTGTATAACGTCGTGAAGGCGCACGATGTTGACGTGCTTCAACTCCTTCATAAGGGAGATCTCCCGAATGGCGGTGGACGGCGTGCCTTCCTCCGCGTCCAGATGGATCTCCTTCAGAGCGACAATTTCGTTGGTGGTCCTGGAGCGTCCCTACGCCAAACGCAGTGAGGAGAGGATTTAATGACGGGAGCGGGCACGATACCTTGTACACCGTAGCGTATGTGCCCTCACCTGTACCGGGATCAATGAGTGGAACTGGCATCAGAATTAAAGATGGAGTCTATACCCAGTTTCTCTAGCTAGTTTATGTCAGTACAAAAGCATGGCGAGACGATAGATTATGCACACCTGGATGTAGTTCATGCTGAGATTTGAGTGACAAGCAGGGGTCACCGACTTGCGAGACTACTGCAAGCTATGTAAAGTGGTACCGCCAAGAGGGCGAGCGGATGATTTTGAGCACTTTAAATGAACGGGACCGAGTTGGGCGAGACTGTTCAAGGAGTTGAGGTGGAAGATATCCGAGTCCAAAGCAAAACGGCAAAGTCACCGATCAGGCAAGTCAAAGCTCGGGCGGGTTTATCAAAAGCAATTTTATTCTTTCCACCACCAAAGCTGGAATTGGAGGTAAATACGCTAACTCATCTTTGGCGGGACAGTTTTTTTAATGTTGGGCAGGCCGACTGGTCTATAGATTCTACACGATGGACTCTGCACCGAGATCGAAAAAACCGCGTACAAAATCATCCGCGCGAAAGACTACCCACCCTGCGTCGCAGCCTGCTGCCGACGAGGTACTGGTAGAAAATCACTCCGCGACTGTGGTGAGCACACCGGAGTACTATGATTATCGTCGCGTGTCTTAGAGTTTCAGATCGCACCCAAAAATGCTCGCTATGCCGAGTCCTCGACGTTGGCCGTACATTCTGGCACAGAACTCGGGCAGGACCAAGCCCTCGAAGATCTCGTGGCTCGCCAGGTGGAGGGGGATCTCGACGCCGACCTCGCCGAACTGAGTCTTGGACAGAGGTTGTCAGCCTTGAATGGCGCTGACGCCGAGAACAAGGGTTCAGAATCAGACAACGACCAAGGGCTCGGCGCGTCTTCAAGGCCCGACAGACAGCCAGATTCCCCCAATGTCGTACCTGCGCACTCGCTTACACGGACACTCATACAAGCTCTACATTCGTCAGACTCGCGGCTTTTGGAGACGTGTTTAACCCACTCTGACACAGTGCTCATTCGAAATACCGTGAGACGGCTGCCTCCTCAACTTGCACTACCACTTCTCTTGGCTTGCATGGAGAGACTAGGAAGAGGTGCAAGGGCTGCGAATATGAAGGGTGGCGGCGGAGGTGCTAGTTCACAGAGAGGCACTGTTCTAATTACTTGGATAAAAACGACGCTCACTGTACACAGCGGCCATCTCATGACAGTGCGTTTGAGTCGTCTGCACGTCCTTCTGCGAAGATCTCACCAATTCTAGATGCCCGACTTGGTCGCCAGACTGGCAGGTCTCCATGCTACACTGACAACACGATTGGCATTACATGAAAGTTTGTTGTCCTTGAACGGAAAGCTTGATATGGTGTTGTCCCAAATTGAAATGCGATCTTCCTCGGCCCCTGCATCATTGACATCGAAAAGCCGCACTCTTACTCATCCAGACAAAGCCCGGCGACCAACTCGATACGTGGAAGGAGAAAGCGAAGAAGAAGGGGATCAGATGAACATAGAACCCCCAATAGAGAGTGGTGACGAAGAAGGTAGTGTAGAAGACGTCGAGTTAGGAGGAGAAAGCGGGGATGACTCGGACGAGGACGAGGATGAGGGTGTAGGAGAATTTGGCGACGGCAATGAATCCGATGGTAGTGGACCTCCATTGAGTGAATTCGCCGACGAGGATGAGGACGATGACGATGAAAGCGAATAACAATCTTTACATGCACCGTTCTCCGTATGTTCTGATTAGTTCATTGCAGTCGAATCGTGTGCAATCAAGATGGATGGAATAAATAAATAAAATCCTGAGGGATGCACAAATGAAGGTGTTAAATATTCATCTACTCCTCTACCCAATCATCTTGCCTGACGCGTTCAACATACCGCTTAGCCCACACTGCCCGTTGAGCGTGTTGGGCCTGGAGCTGTTGTCTAAACGCATCTTTCCTTTGCTCTTCCTCGCTCGGTGCCTGCCCACTATCTCTCGCTTCCACACTCTGCTCTGTCGCGTTCATCTCCGTACGCAACCGGCTTTCCCGCTGACGAAGGGCAACTCTTCTCCGATTATACACCTCTGGGTGCAAGGTAACCACGAGCAGAGAGAAGAAGGACGTCGCTTTGTGAAGGAAACTCGGCGGTTCAGGTGTTGTCGTGGGCTGTTGCAGGGGCCAAAGTAGCTTGTTCTCGTGATGGACGTTTGCAAGGGCGAGGCTATCCACGATCCCGTTTGATTGTCTCGGTATTGGAGGTCCTTGTGCTTGCTGAGCGCCGCGGGTTGGCTCGGTATTCGGAGCACGACCTCCTGGTCGCAGAGGATTGCGGTCTCCAACATGGTCGTTGTCTTGAGCTACGGGAGCAACAGCAGGAGCAGCATCTGCGGCTCGTCCAGCCTGCGCACCGTTCACTCCGAGGCCCGCCCCGTTGCCGCCAACCCTTTCCAATGGTCGCAGAATAACGATGCGAACATGAGTCCACATTTCGTAGATGATCCATGCGATAAGGCATAATCCAAATATGGGCTTGCGTGTGGGGGAAAAGAAATAAAGGAGAAGCACCGTTCGAAAAACAACCATTAACAACGGAGCGAGGAGGGCGCGCATGGGTATCTCTCTAATAAAATTTCCGTCGGCATGCTCTGGGATCGGAGGTGCTCCAGCGACGTCCGGCTGAACGGTGGCATCGATATTGGCATTTGGTACTGCTCTGAGAGGCGGAAGACCAAGCTCTCGGAGGAGGTCGTTCACGTGCGGAGGAACAGGTGGCGTAGTTGGGACCGAAGGAGTAGGCGTGGGTGATGGTCGCGATGGCGGCAAAGAGAGGATAGAAAAGGTATACGTGAGAACATTGAGAGCATGCACCTGCAAGGGAGAGGGTGTACCCCTTGGTGTTAGAAGGGAGAGATATGCTTTGCCACTGTAAGCATGATTAGGACAAAGAGACCTATCGCAATGGAATGCTCGCACTCGATGGTGATAATCTCGTAGTCGAGGGTATCGGCGGAGGTGGGACTCGCCAACGGAGAGGTGGTGTCCAAGATATCCGGCCAAGTATATCCCAACAGCTCGAGGGCAAGCTTCGCCGCACTCCGCTTGATATCCATGTCTTCTGGGGGACTGGGAGCAGTCAGCTTGGAGTTGGAAAGCCAACAGAGTGCCTGCGAGTGCTTGAAGCGAATGAATGCGAGACTGTCATGCGAGTCTGAGGCAGAAGGAGGGGTGGAGTTTTGTTGCGACCCCGTAAGAGAACTCTCTTTGGCTGGATAAACCGCGACACGCGAGGAAGGCGGTGCGGTAGCATCGGCGCTGGGTGGATCACTCATCCAAGCCGATGGTCGCACAGAGAGATGGACGGTACGTTGGTCATCTTGGCACTAAACAGACAGCGGAGGTGAGATCTCTGACGGGGCCATCTATGCTCTTCTTACCGGCCATAGCTCGCTTATCCTCTCCTGATCATCCAAGTACCGACCTCTCCATATCACGCGCTGACCCTCTGGCCGAGGATGACCAATGCACACGGAAGATATGGCTTGTTTAACGTCTAGTACGGTCGCACTTTCTAGTACTTGGATGTTGAAAGAGTTTGAATATGCGGGCAACTCGACGTGGATGACCACAGTGGGAGCAGACATGGTGGTGACCGTCGATGACTATGAACAAGCACGGTCCTGTATACGTGGAGGTCACGTGCATGATCAATAGTCAACCCCTATGTCATTCAACGTTTCAACTCTACAGCCCACGAACTTCCAACGTACGACCTTCTGTGGAGCTCTTGTATGCTAGCTCAATCATCTCTATGACCTGTGTAGTCTCTGCCCATTTGACCTCCAACTCCCCGTTGTCTCGGATAGCTCCCGCCAGGTTTCTAAATAGTCCAACATATTGCCCTGGGGCTTCCGATGGCCAGCTTAGATACAGATCAATTCCAGCACACTGCAGTGAAAAAAACACTATCTTACATGGATTTAGTAATGGTCGTGTTGTCCGGCGCAATGTTTTCGACAGTGCCATAGATTTCCTGGGGTTCCT
The DNA here is from genome assembly GCA_038092875.1 of Lanmaoa pseudosensibilis. Taxonomy (NCBI): domain Eukaryota; kingdom Fungi; phylum Basidiomycota; class Agaricomycetes; order Boletales; family Boletaceae; genus Lanmaoa; species Lanmaoa pseudosensibilis. Next base: position 14,370 of record JBBPRF010000248.1, read on the forward strand.
GGCCATATCCGGACGCAAAAATGCTGCTTACGGTGGGCATAGCCTTGAGTTGTTCTTCTTGCGTATCCAGGCCATACTTCGTAAACACTCCTTTGGTTCCACGAACCACGTAGCGCAGCTGCAGCGCCTTCGCGGATAGGATGTGGGAACGAAGCAGCACGGTGAACGGGTTGGGGAAGGGACTTCCGGCGTTGTAGTGCAAGTAAATCGTGAACTGTGATCCCATCACCCACTTAAGATGCATTCCTAGTAAAGAGTACCAAGATTATGCCCACAATATCGTCGACTTCTGGTTTAGTAACACCGCGTATGTTCTGGATAAACGCAGTGATCTTGGCTGGTCGGCCGAAGAGCTTTAGAGCTTGGTCCAAAAGGTGCGATCCAAGATCATAAACAGCACCAGCGCCATCCTTCCAGGATGCTCTGATTCCCAGGCGGTATCGATCATAGCTGAAATTCATCGATCAGTGACCTGGCCTCCGGCACTCTCGCATAGCACTCACTGGGATTCAAATTCTAGCAGATTTCCCAGATATTGTGGAGACGAGGGGGGAAGTGCTAGGAGCTTTTTTAGAGCAATGTGGTCGGAGTCCCACCGCCTGTTCTGGTATCCATAGAGGACAAGTCCCTTTGATTTTGCTATTGCATCTAGCTCCCTGGCTTGGGCTACGGTCTCAGTGACAGGTTTGTCAACGAGAACTGTTGCGGTGTCAGGGGACTTTGGGAACAGGCACGAAGATATATATACCATGCTTGCCAGCTTCCAGGGCAGCCTTTGCCAGGGAATAGTGAGTGTCGTTGGGGGTGCCAACGATCACAAGCTCGATTTCTTTGTCACCAACCACATCTTCGATTGTCCTGTATATCTTGGTTTCGACGCCAAAACGTTCCTTAACTTTACCTCCAGGAGATTGCGGGTTACGTTCCAACACAGCGTGAAGAGTGAATAGTTCTGGAAGAGCAAAGACAAAGGGGATATGAAAGGTTAATCCCGCGAGGCCAACACCGAGAACACAAGTTTTAATTGGCGCCATCGACGGACAACTGCGAGCCTGATAGAGAGGGTCTTTATAACCGCATCCCTACGCAAACGTCGGGTTTATATAGACCTCTTGGGACGGCTTTCCACGGGCCGCTTTCCTGGAACGGAACCCGGTATTGATGATATCATTGGCACGTGATTATGTCACGTTGACCACGTGATCAGGTGTTGAACATTGAAACTGAATGTTCAATATTTCAATATTCAATCTCGTGCTTGAAGTTGTTATCGGTACGTGTAAGTAGTTTCCATGCAGTGGTCACTTTCCCCCATTCTCCTTCTCGCTGGGCATGTATTTGCCCAGCTACCCCTCCCGGAACCTCCTTTCATGCCCCCAAATGCTTCAGCCGGAGCAGTGGCCTCTCCCGGTGGTGTCACCCCAAATCCCCAATGGTCATCGCTGCTTGGTGATCTTCTCTACTTTTACGAAGCGCAACGTAGTGGTAAACTCCCCGCGAGCAACCGTGTCAAGTGGCGAAACGACAGTGCCGTCTCTGATGGTCAAGACGTCCACCTCGACTTGACAGGCGGGTATTATGATGCAGGAGGTACTGTCTGACTCAGACGAGAGGCACCGTCTCTTAATTTATCTCACAGATTACATCAAATGTACATTCCCGTTGGTTAGCGTCTTTCCGCCCCGCGTTGATCCCCTGGGCCTTTAATCATCCTTGGCTAGTCTTTCACACTTATGTCGGTATGTTGGGGAGCAACAGATTTTGGCAAGGGTGAGACTCGAGCTTCCGCGATTGTTACCTCAACTGCAAAGTGCTTGCCGCAGGCTACGACCTAGCAAACCAAACGCCATACCTTGATGCCATGTTACGATGGGGTCTAGATTGGCTCATGAAAGTGAGCCAGCTATCCTCATGTTTCTTGAAGATCTCAATTATGTAATACATTCAAAGGCACATCCAACAAATAATACTCTTTTCGTTCAGATCTCCGACGGTATTGTATTTTTCCTTGCCTCGTTTTCACTATCTGTTCATCGAAATATCTAGCTAATGTAGACAACGACTATTGGGGAGGTGACCGGACCATACCTGGTCCACGAATATCGTATCAAATCAATGCCACTAGGTAAAGTCTTACGCAGTGATTTGGCTCCCCGTCCATCCTCACGTTCGGTAGCCCCGGAACCGATGCCGCCGCTGGTGCGGCAGCAGCTTTTGCAGCTTGCTCTAATCTCTACCAGAATCGTGTCTTCTCGAATTCCTACTCAGGGCCAGCAACAATTCAGAATTCTACGTATGCATCGTTGCTTTTACAGCATGCACAAGCACTATATACTTTCGCTACGAGTGCTAGCAAGACTGAGTATCAAAATTCTGTGCCCGAAGTTGGCGATGCGTATCCATCCTCAGGATTCGGCGACGAACTCTCCATAGCAGCGTTATTCCTTTCTTGGGCAACAAACTCCTCTTCACTATATGCAGAGGCACAGTCTTACTACTCACACTACAATCTCTCTGGCTACAAAGGTGTTTTCAACTGGGATACAAAAACCCCCGGAATTCCTGTATTATTCGCACAGATTGCGCAAGCAAATCCTACCTTTGGCAGCATCTCCACTTGGCAGGACCAGGCTGAAACGTACTTCGATGGTGTTGTATATGGAGGTGGAAATGGGTATACCACCACCGGTATGGTGTCTTGATCTATACCTGGGTTATCATCTCATCAGTCGACAGGTGGTCTTCTATACTACCCAGGAGACTCCGATGAGGCTAGCCTTAACCCTGCACTCAACGCGGCCATGCTTCTGAATCGATACGTCGCACTTGCCTCGACACAGACGAAGAAGCAAGACTACTATGTAAATCCCCATCGCCCTTCCTCTTCTCTGTAATTAATTGTGGAACCTCAGGACTTTGCGAAGAGCCAGGTCAAGTATGCTCTGGGAGACAACCCCATGTCTGGTAGGTGTTGTGTTCAGGCCAAGTGAGTAGTCTGTCCCTGATATATTCGCGCCATTCGCAGCTCCGTACATTGTCGGTGTCAACCCTAATTCACCCCAGAACCCGCATTCGGCGATGGCAAGCGGTGGCAATAATATTAGTGATATCAACAATGATCCTCCTCAAGAAGCTTATGTATTATATGGTGCTGTTGTTGGTGGACCAGACAGGTTCGACCGTTACTTTGACATCCGCGGTGACTGGCCGGAGACCGAGGTTCGTTGGTAGAGTACTGGTGACAGTGTCAATGCTCATCTACTTTCCAGCCTGCCCTGGATTGTAACGCCCCTATGTTGACCCTTGCTGCTATGCACGTCCTCAACGATACTTCGGACCCATATTATACATCTTTGCACGCTGGTACCTATCAGTCCAAACGACCGCAGGGTATGCCGTGTGACGCAGCATACCAACAGGGCTGCGGTGGCCCACAACTCAGTCAAGCGGGGCAGATCGCAATGGGGGCTGTCGTTGGTCTTGCGGGTGTTATTATTTTTTCATTGGTCGGGTGGTGGGGGTGGCTAGTATATCGCGGGGACTATGATCCATGCTATTAGTAGACTACTTTGCGTCATCTCAGATCTTTTTTTTTTTTGCACGTCGCGCATGCATAAAACTACTCTTGCTGCCATTGTCGCGGAATTAGTGGGGCAGAAATGTACAGGCGTACAAGCAAGAAACTAACTACAATTACTTGAAAGCAGCATCTTTGCTCGTGATTGTCGTACTAGGCTCGTGGTGGCCGGTTGAAATGACAGGAGGAAGGAAATTGGTAAACGATTTCCCCCAATCCTTGGTCTGAGAGACATCGAAAACATAGCAGATGAATTAGCCTTTCAGAAACCTGATGTTGGGTCTAAGTAACTCCCCTGAGGCCCTACCGAATGGCGCAGTGCCACTGCGGGACTCAACAAAGCAATGGACGATGAACGACGCAAGCTGTAAGAACGTATCCCACTGACAATTCCACATCGATTCATACATTGATTCAACATTTTTCACAGATAACTAAAAAGGTGTCTTTCGGAGCAAGTTTCCAAACGTTGGTTATATGGTTCAATAAACCTGTCGAGCAGAAGTAAGTAAATCGTCACAAGCAAACACCGGTGACGTTACCTCGAGCACATAACGTTCCTCTCCCTTCAAGGACTCAAGATATTCTCCTGCCGATTCTCTCGTCATGTTTTCATTCTTCACCAATGCACCCACCAAGGCCTCGTACACGTCTGGCACGGGCCAAGTGGGCCCACACAGATAGAACACGCCATCCCCATTCTTCAGCATGTCCGCCAGTGATCCAGCGTCCTCCAACATCTTGTGTTGGATATAGACCTTCTTGGGGCCATCACGGGAAAATGCCAGGCCGGCCTTCGTGATGATCTTGTCGAGGATAAAGGCCTCTATCTCCTCGCCATAAAGGAATTCTTGGTGTTGGTGACGAGAGCCGAAATAATAGTATGTTGGGCCGACTTTGATGCCTTGCTGAGAGAGCCATGCACGGTGTTGGAGGAAAGCACGGAACGGTGCAGCACCAGTACCGAGACCAGCCATGATGATAGGCTGGCTATCATCTGGAGGTAACTATTGCGTGCATCAGGAGTGGAATGAGGGGAAATGTTAAAGTGTTCGCACCTTCATGACACTGGGCTTGAGGGAGACCGTCACTTTTTGCCCAATCTTGAGGCCGGCAAGATATCTAGTACATTGACCATAACGACGATTCCCTGACCATGTATTCAGTGCCTTTCAATGATAAGATAACAGTATGTTCACCATTCGGGGCCGTCCATTCAACTGTGACGACCAACAGGTCCACACGATTTCCGACGACACTCTGCGCACTCGCTATGCTGTAGTGCCTAGGTTTGATGTCGCCAATCATCTCACAGAGTGTCTCAATGCCCGGTTTGGCACTGCGATATCGCTGAAGAACCTGCGCGAAGGTGATTGTGTCCTTTTCGTCAAGCTTCTTGAACGTCGACGAGCCTTCTGAGGAACCGATAAATTGCAAAGCGAATTTCTCCACAGGCTCGGTAGCATATGGTGCGAGGTCGGTATAGAACGACTTCGGTGGTTCTCCGAAAAGGTCGATCTGCTGTTGAAGAGCCTGGAATATGGTACGGCTGTGCATCTTCTCCCCGCCATGGACAGGGATGGTGACCACCCGATCGGGATCAACGCCATACCAGGCACAGAACTCCAACACTTCATCTGTATCGTTCCAGCCATGTATTCCAAGCGCTTCTCCAATGGCATACTTGAGACCTGTGCCTCCGCTGTCGAACTCGAGGTGGAACACGTTACGGTCGTAATCGAGTGGAGTGAGACGGCGGTTGACGGTACACGTCACCAGATAAGTGCGATCTGTGAGTTCAGGGTGGAGGGATGGGAGTTGCGGAAAGTCTTCGGTTTCCGGCGGGATAGGAAGAAGGGGAGTGAAAACCGAGGGGAACAGAAGGTGCTTGGCAGCCTCATGCCAGGATGTCACCTTTGAACCATTGTAGACAGTTTCCCCGGAACCGGTATCAACTGCGATGGTATTGAACTCGAAGCGCTTGAGTGCGGGAAAGGTATTTGCGGCTGTATCCAATACGTGGGAGGGGACGTCATGATCTACGGGAAACTCGACTTGAAGAAGCGATTCCCAGGTACGCGCATTTATCTCGGAGAAAACATCATCACGGAAGCCGTCGGGAACCAGCCCCCGAGCTAATTTGAGAATAACAGCTCGGTTGGACACCTTCCCGAGGTATAACCTCAAGAACGCGAGATAAATTGTCAAGCCTTCAGCAGTCTCCTTGGTCGCGATATCTCCGCATAGCTCTGATGCTATCAGCTTCGCATCAATAGTATATAGCCTTATCTTTCGTTGCAGCACCAATGCCAATACTTGAGCGGGAAGGTTTTCCAGTAATTCAGCGCTCGACCAAGATGTGATGACGAGGACGGCCGACCTCGGTTTGGCGCAGTCCAGGACAGAATGAGACTTAAGCAGGTTCGGTTCGGTGATACACATGAAATCCGTCAAACCGTTGCCGTTCATTGGCAGTGCTAGAGAGATGGGCAGGAAATTTTCATCGCCCTTCTTTGGAGAGAGGATGATGCGATCTGCGGTAATCCCACCTGCTTTGCTGAAAACGTCGTAGTCGGTGAGTCGACGCATAGAAATTCCACGGGAGAACGTATCGTCGATGAGTTGATGGAAGAAAGTGAGATGATTCGATGGGGTGCTGAGGAATACAAGTTTCGTCGACGTATTTTCCAGACTAAGATCGGCGGCAGGGTGATCAAAAAATGACGCCAAGTGGGAGTAGAACTGGGTCGGGTCAGAAATAAATCCTTTCCCTTTGTCTGGAGTAACGCGCTGAGCGCGGATCATTGGCCCGGGACGAGTGGGATCATATAAAGATGCAAATACGTCGGCGAAAAGGGGACCTCGGGTGGTTTCATGAGGTACGTCGTCGAAGACATAGATTTCTTCCGCAGTAGAAGGAATGATTTTCTGGAGTTCATCGGCACCCCATGGACGGAGGACTCGGACGATCACGACTGCTACCCCCACAGTCCTGGATAGCAAAGCTTTGGCGATCAGAGCGAGCTGGCCGTTCAAAAGAACGAAGACAGTGCGCGCACTCCTGTCGCCGGCGAATTCAAAAGGCGCATAGCCAGCCATGCGGACAGCTTCCAATATAGGCAAGTCGGAAACATCCTTTACATGGTTCGAAGTAAGATCGTGACCGACTTCACGAGCGGCGCTATGGTGATCAAAGATGTGCGCTACGTGCCAATTCTTGAGCTTGTATGCAAGCAGTGCGAGGTCGACTGATTCCTGCGGGCTCGCGGACAGTATGATCGCCAGGGACTCGGGAAAGATGCTGAAAGACGTGGAAAGGGAGGCAAGGGTGGGGGAAAGTGCGAATGTATCTCCCACAGGGGTTACCGCAGGAACCTGCATGATCAACCTGCTGCGAGAAGAAGCGGGGGGTAAATAGGTCAGGGAGGCTGCCATTGCAGCCAGGCCAACCGGAGTAGTGTAGGTGGTCAGGATGGAGCCACTGATAGCATCCTGGCTGGTACCCTCGGACAGACGCCCGACGAGACCAAGGCCAGCGCCCGCCCTGGTCTGTAGGGGGATTACAGGGGCAGAGTGCTCAAGAGACGCGGCCCATGACTTTGTGAGGGTTCCGAAGCCGATCTGTTCTGCGACATCGTAGACATAGACAGCAGAGCTGACCGCAGCGCGGGAAGCGAGGAACTCGATGAGGTCTGAAGCGGAGCTGACTTGGGAGGAACCTCCGGGGAGAAGGAGGGATTTGAGGTCGTCGGGGGAAACGACGAGGGTAGGAGATGAGGACGTTGACGGCGTCGTCGAGCCTGAAGGCATATGGGGTGATGGGGAAGGACTTGCCTTTGATACAGCGCCGGGAGTTTTCGAGCCATTTTCAAGGTGGGCCCGGAGTGTGTGGGACACGATTGTGCCATGTCGTGCAATACCGGATCACGTGTCAACGGAACGGAGAGCAAAACTTACAGTGCACCCCTGGTTTCATCACCTGCCCTGTGGTCAGACTTAGTACCGCCGAGTACCTGTACATTGAGCAGTCCACCTCCCACAGAGAACCTCTTGAAACAGTGTGCCCTCTGAATGAGAGTGAGACTAACCCTGTGATTCACTGCGCATGTTCTCGTCCGCGAGAACGGCGTACCCCAATGCGAAGTTGAGGTCGAAAGTCATCGACATCCAATTCGATCAAAGAATTGATGTATTGTCTACATTATACAATGGAGTGTTATTCGACTTCCAAGTGTCGTCGAGTTCCTGACTTCCGTTATCTAGCCGAATTGCCCTACTCCCGCCCTACTCCCGCACTGTGTTGAACAGCCGGTCACCCTGTGTCGACAACATCAACAAAGATCGGACCAGCGCTGGGTGCCACTCACAGTGTCTCCAAGTCCAGGTGAGACCAGTCCATCGCGAGTCAGGTTCGGGTCCACCGCAGCAACCCAGATCTGCCGTAAACGCCTCAGTCGACCAGTCAAGAACAATGGGTGAATTAGATTGTCACCTCAAGATCTGGATAGCTGGCCTCAATGTGGCTAAGGCCGGGCTCTGACCCGAGCACGACGAGTAGCTTTATCTTGCTCACTGTATCGCGTGACTTCCGGTGTGGATGCCGGAACGTGTGCTACTCACAAGGAATTCCCCAGTCAAGCAACATGGACAAGGCAGCACATGCAGTCCCACCCGTAGCAACGAGTGGGTCCAGGAGAAAGACTGCATCAACTGGCGGGACAGACGGCAACTTGGAGTAGTCTGCCAATCCAGCCTCAGTATTGACGCAGCTCAGCAGTAGCGTAACACGCACATTCAACTGGCTGCAAGCTAACTTTCTCTCGGAATAGACCAAGGTGGTAGACTGGCGCTGCGCTGCACATGCGTGAATAGATTACGAGAATGGTGTGAGACCTAATTCACGGCGTAGGCATCCTGTGGGTTCACATACGGGAAAAGCTTCAGAAGCGCATCCGCCATACCCAAACCAGCCCTGAGAATCGGTGTCAGGCCAATTCGTGGTTTGATAACAGTCCCCGTGAACGGTCCAACGGGAGTGTGCTAATGGTGGCCGTCAGCATGGAGTACATCCATCATGGACGCCACGGTGGTCGGAACTGCGCTCACCCCATCAAATTGCTCTTCCTCAAGGTCTCTTGAGGCCTCCACTCCTAAAATAAAGCTGATGTCGTGGATACCCTGCGCACCCCTCAGCTGGTGCAGTCGTTTGTTGTGGTACAACCCACCTCACGGAAATCTTTGGGACTGGTTGTCGCCAACCGGAGTTGCGATAACCGTGCATTGACTATAGGGTGTGATAAAATATGTCGTTTTCCTGGCATCACGATAAGCCGACAAGACAGTCGCTCTGCACATGCTGTGCTTGGCCGGATAACATGCATTCCCATATTAGGCAATACTCCCGCTACCTGGGTCTAAAGATATCTTATCAACATCCCACTCATCGCCTTTTGTATTCGCACGACTTCAAAACGCAACCACGAGACATAAATGCTGTCCACTCCTGCTCTGAGACCATTGGTTTCGCTACCTTTTTGAACCGAAATAGTGTGAAATGGCTGTTTCGATCGTCCTGTGAATTGTGTCACCCACTGGCAACCGACGGCATGACAACAACTACCTTCTTCTGAAGCTTGAAGCCAATGGAGCTGATCAACGAGGTGAAGTCGTCCACACTCGTAAAGCGACTTGCAACCTCGGCGATCATCAACTCACCCCTGTCGTCATGTAAGTGTCCCAATTTAGCAAGGTCATGATAGGCTGCGTACCCTGGTCGAAGGATTCTCCAAGCCTCACTTATGCATTTGGGCCAGTTGGTACTCATGAGGCTGAGCGCACAAACCACGACGTCGACGATCTGGGCCTCGCCCTGGATGGGCTTTGTCGACTGTGGCTCGGAACCTGGCAACGGCACTTGAGAACAGATGTCCGCCTCAATCACATAGGCCTCATCAGAAACCAGATCGAATGATAAGACGGTGAGGTTCTTTGCGAGGAGAGCCCGGGCAAGTGCCGCATCCCCACATCCCAAGTCTGCGATCACTGTTTTCGCAGGATATGATGATAACTCCGATATGTAGTATGTAACTGGATTTGATGGCCAAGATTGCACTTGACGTCTGAAGCCAGCATGATACTGCATCTGAGTGAGCTTGCGCCAAGGTCGTAATCGTTCGCACTAACGTCTTCAAAAATTTTGGGATCTTCCTTCATCATCTTGAGTGCTTCAAGACTACTTGACTTGTACAAAGTTTCATTTAGCAGTCTAGGTCATCGCACAGGTCAACCCAGCGGATCTCCACGGAAGCAAGGACAAACCTGAAGCGAGCCCCATCCAAACTTTTTTTAAAACCTCGCTGAAGTGGGGTTAGACTGCTCGTGTCTTGAACAGCGGCGTGTTCAGATACATCCGTGGGCTGAACCACAGGCTTCGCATTTTTCTTCTTTGCTTTCTTTCTTGGCAAAGCGGCTTCGTTGGAAGTGGTGGGTGGGTCTACAGAAGGAACTGGTGCTTTCGCCTGGCTATGCGGCTTTCCTGGGGGATGGAGGTCCTCTCCACGCTGATCACAGTGAGAAGGCTGGGATGCAGGCTTGTTAAGCTTTCTCTTTCTTTTCTTCTTCGATGATCCATTGCCTGCGTCATCACTGAAGGCAGCGTTGCCTCCAAGAGAATCTATCAGTTTGTCAAGGTTGGCCTGGGCGGTACGGAGTAGGTCCTGCTCTTCCGAGCTGACAGCGCGCTTGCGCTTCTTTGAGTGGTGTTGGGTAGAAACTGGAGCGGATGGGACGGACCAGCCGGGAACGTCGAACAAAGCTGGCATTGAGTTTGGTCCAAGTGAGAGTCCGCGACACCTTGTACGCCAAGGATCAAGCTACTGTAATTATTCCACGTAATGAACGCCATCATGTAGTCGCTGGATTCGACGAGAAGAAATCTTATCGTTTCCTCCTGATAGGACACCAACGCGGACGTCGCGTTTTCACAGCTATTCTATCAACGCCGAGTTGCATGAGTCTTACACGCCTCACCAAGCTCCTATCAGCGCATCATGCATCGTGTCGGACAGGTATAAAGAGACCTCTATCCAGCCTTGCATACCTGTTACGGTCTTCTCTTAAACTCCCAGGTCGTGATCTGTCCGCTTGCACCATTCTCCATCCAAGCCAATGAACGGAGCGGGGAGCAAGGAGATTACACCTCCCTTGGCGAGTTCAGGACAGAAGACACACAAAATGGGCAAGTCCCAAGGGTCATCCACTACTCGCTCGTCCGCGTCATCCCAGAATACCATCCGTTCTGTGTTGGATTCTCACCAACACGCGTCTAATGTGCGCCTTTCTCAGGTATTCGCACATCGACACGATCAGCCATGCACCTCTGACACTGAACTGCAGAACGGGAATACCCCGTCTTCGATATCTGCAAGCGCCAGCCACAGCGGGGATCCGAGTTCTAGACCCATCAAATATGTGTCTCCTTCTCCGGCCGAGGCGGGAATGGTGGATGATTCTCTTCATCCTCGCCTTTTTATATTACTGAGTTGACCCAGCCGTCGGTCTCTACCTCCACCACGGACTCGTCGACGACCACAGATATGGCTATTCCCAAGAGTACTGCACAGCATCCTGTGTCATACGTGCGTCCCTTTGCTGTCGACCACGATCCGGCAGGCTGACAGGTTTGGACGATGTGTTTCCGCATCGGTCATATTAATTCTAGACCTCGCAAAATGGCGTGAACGGCATTGCATCATCTCTACCTCCACCAGACTCCGGAACTGTTTACGTGCGTACTCAAAGGAAACGTTTATGTTGAAATGCATCTCTTTAACACGCACATTTCAGGAAGAGCTCGCGCTTCTTCATGATGGCGCAAACGACCCCCAAGGTCGAAGTAAAGACCACGAGCTCCGAACTGCCCCTATAGTTACCCGTGACGCCTACGTTGCTGCGGGATACCATGATACCATGACACAGTATGGTGTCCTGGGACGCGCATTGCATATATTGTATGTCGGTACATGGTTCCGAGTTCTTGCCTGATATATTATATATCATGTAGCAATAAATCTCAACCATACTCGCCCACAGACCCGCGCCTATATATCAACACGGTGAGAACAATATCCATTCGTCTTCAAAAAACTTAATTTCTCTCCCGGATCATAGAATGCGCCATTCTCCGCAGTCGTCTGTGGTGTGCAGGGCTCTGGCAAGTCCCACACTGTTTCGATTTTGCTGGAGAGCATGTTCATTCCGAACTTGCGTCCCCTTGGGTTTTTGCAAAAGCCTCTTTCGGGTCTCGTTCTTCACTTCGGGGAAGGAGGGCCCAATGCCAGGCCGAGCGAGGCTGCCTGGATAGCTTTGTCTAACCTACCCACAGTACAGACCCCTCCGGTCAAAGTATATGTTTCACGGTCGTCGCTCAAAACGATGACAGCCGTTTATGCCCCTCTTGGGGAGCGGGTAACGGTTGAGCCGCTTCTCCTCAAAAAGGATGAGCTTGATGCTCAGGCATTCTTGTCCATGATGGCGGTCGGGTCATCTGAGTCTGCCCCGCTCTACATCCAAGGTGTCCTCGTAAGTGAAGATTTTGTCACATTTCCCTTAGAGACTGACAAGTTCCAGTCGATTCTGAGAGATCTCGGGGAGGATTTTCGCTATGATGAATTCATGAAACGCCTCGAGGACAAGAAAGAATCATTCAATCCAGCTCAGCTAACTGGCCTGCAACAACGTATGGCCTTACTAACGTCTTTTCTGGATACCCGTCCCCGCTCCAGCCCACGAATCGAACGGTTTGCAGCTGGACAGCTAACCATCATTGACCTTTCCGATCCTTTCATCGATCCCGCGTCGGCATGTGGATTATTCGAGATCATTACTCGCCTGTTTGTTAGGGCAGAAGTGGGAACTGGGAAAGTGCTCGTAGTGGACGAAGCTCACAAAGTGAGTAGTCACGAAAGATCCCCATGTGTCGTTCATAAACCCTCCCCGTCTCTAGTATCTGTCTCCACACAAAACTGTATCAGGACTCACGAAATGCTTGTTGACGCTGGCGCGAGAGCAACGGCATCTTGCGATGCGCTTGATAATCAGCACGCAAGGCGAGCGTTCTGTTCCCAGTTCAACTCGCCACTCCTTAACGTTCATCCCTAGAACCGACCGTCGTTCCCCCGGTCCTACTGGATCTATGTACCGTTGCCATCTTACATCGATTCTCCTCCCCGTCTTGGTGGGAGCACCTAGCGAAACACGTATCTGCCGACATCTCTGCGGAAGACGCGTTTGACCGCGTGGTCAGACTCGAGGTGAGATTCCATGCGCAGGGACTTTTTCTGATGCTTAATCAGCAACACCGCGCAGACCGGTGAGGCTATCGTACTTGCACCATCTGGCTTTGGTGTATTTCCGGACGGACCGCAAGTATCCAGCACGCAAGGAACTCAACGGACTCTCGCTTCGAGCCAAATCCCGAAGTTGAACCAGTTCGGAAGGCGTTATATCTTGATGAAGACACGCCGCAGAGTCACAAAGGACGGGGGTGCTTCTGTGCTCGTTGTAGAGGACTAATTAACATGTGTCTATTTTCAAGAACTTGGTACATACTTCGATAAGGTGGTTGTACTTATCTCTACTTGTTATCGATGTAGATTGGTTTGAGCATAAAATGAGTGAACGACGGCACCATGAGTGAGGCCTAGCGAGAGCCTTCTGTGATCTGGCACCGCGTTTCGTCGCAATGTATACACGAGATATGTAGTCTAGGTACACACAACAGTGATAGAGTACAGCATGTGGGGTTCAATAGGAACTTGGCTGCAAGATCGTGTGTCCTTAGCCATATTACACTACGCACAGTTATGTTGTCCCGAGAGAAGAGTACGGCATGCAAATGAGAAAGATGTGCATCGCGGAGAGGCGTGAGGCCCATCTGGTGTGCTCCAGAATGGTCCGAACAGTGTGACGACAATCACATATAAACGGGAATGCTGGAAATGAACCGCTGGGTGGTGCTGTAAAATAAATAGCGCCGACTAATGACCAGCCCGAAATGATGTCCATTGGGGGTGGGTCGGACGAAAAGGCTAGGAGGTGGGGTGGCGAGCACACTACTCGACACACATCGGGCTTCCCGGTGGGATGATATTTTGCGCTAATGGATTCGCGACCTTTGTTTCCGTCTTCTTGTTGCGACGGCCGAGCAGCGTTGCGTTGTCTAGGTCTAACTCGAACGCTCTCGAACCTCCTGTGCGGCGGCCGCGATCGCGGGGTCCGGCTCGTCCATCCCAAAGATTCTTCTCCGGGATTACATTCACGACAGCAGGCACATCCACGTTTCGTGCTGCAAGTACCTTCGTGTCTGCTGGAGCCCCACCATTAGCTTGACCTCGTCGGTGGCGAGCCTCATTGACTAGGCTCTCGTCATCCGCATCATCGTCTTCATCATCTTCGTTGAGCCCATGTAAAAATCCTCTTGCTCCCGCACCACCTCGTCCGTTGTAGGCGCGGCGACGCGCCCCTTCTTCTTCCATTCGATGCACCGCATACGTGATGTCGAAGGCTTCCTTCAAGGTTGTTAATCCGGGGGAGCGCGCCGATTCGATTCCACCATGTGCGGCGGTCAATAGGGGTGAGTCAAGAGGTGGAGTTCGGGCATAAGTGTTGGGAGTTGGTGGAGGTGGGGGAACTGGTGCTGCGTTACACCAAGGATGCGCCAGAAATTCGTCTATGGTATATCGTTGAGCTGGATCCACACAAAGCAGGTGCTCTATGAGGTCCTTGGCTAGAAATGCCATGAGATCAAATATTACACGTCTGAAAACTCTGAAGATACCTGAAATACTGATATGATCCCAGAAAGGACTCAAGAATGTATAATATCCGCGGGCAACTTTTTCCGTCAGAACGTTGATGCTCTCGTCATAAAAAGGAGGGAATCCGCAAAGGAGCGTATAGAGAACGCAGCCGAGTGCCCACATGTCGACGCTTTTGGAATAACGCTCATCCTTGACGATTTCAGGAGCGGTATAGCCAACGGTCCCGCATGGCGTCATAGTTTCCTCGTTCCATACTACTTTCGACAAGCCAAAGTCAGCGATCTTGACTCGCCCGATGCCGCCGCCACCGACTCCAGGTATGAATTCGCCCTCATCTTCTTTCTCCTCATCGTACGGACGTCGTATGATCACCTTAGAGGGGACTATGGGTATTCGTTCGAAGAGCAGATTCTCTGGCTTGATATCGCTGTACAAACACGAAAAGTTAAGAATGGTAACGACATCGTTTTCTCGATAGCCTTACCGATGAACCACACCGCGCTCTTCGTGCAGATGCCGGATGCCCTGTGCGACTTGAAGGATGACGTGCCTTGCAAGATTCTCGCTGAAGTATGTAAGTTTAACAATTTGATGGAACAGCTCCCCTCCCTCCATAACTAAAGATATACGTGAACCAAGACTGCCGAATTGGTGGAACAGAGCTACTTACGCTCGAGTACAAGGAAATAGTAATCCGGTGATTCGGAAAACGAGATTAACTTGACTATTGATGGGTGATTCATACCGCGCATTATCTGGACCTCTGCGAGCCAATGAGGATTCATTGTCGTCTCCGGCGGTTTGAACGTACCTTTAAGAATATTTGCACGCTTGAAACAAAGAAAGTATGGTTAGCGCCACAGTATCATATTTGGAACAGAAAGTAAAGATGTCACCTCTGTGACGCGCGGCATTTTCTTAAACTGAGGGCTGAGATATTTTTCGCCGGCCTTACAGAGGGACGATATGGTGGATAGAGAACGTGTGCGTAGCCGGGAACCGAGAAGGGTGGTGGGGTGGAAGGTGGTGGGGTAATATGAACTACTGGAAACGACCTCGGGTATGGGCACTTACCTGTGATGCGTTCAGTTCGTGTTTTCGAACTACTTTGACTGGGGAACATATTTAAGCAAGGGAGTGACTTGACACCAATACCGATGTACTCACCGGCTACTTTTTCACCGGTCAAAAGGTCGATCGCCTTGTAGACGTCCGAGAAAGCACCACTGAAATGCCAATGTTATTTTGGTCCATCGAGTACGCGTGCATCGTATACTAACTCTCCCATCTGAGTTACGAGCTTGAAGTTTTCAAGCCCCTTATACGTGGGCAGGTTTGATTTCGAATGGCGTCCATCTGACGCGGCAGCCATCTCTCCTTTCGTACCGGCTTCGGGAGAAGGGTGCGATTGTGTGGGCTGCTCTATGGAAGGTATTGCGGGCTCCGGGTGTTGAGGCTGTTGTGGAGGCTGTTGTGGAGGTTGTTTGGCGGTATTCTGAGATACCTGCGGCAGTGACTTTGTGTGATCCTGTGTCTCTGAGTCAGGCTGGCGATGGTTGTGGTGTTTGCGGATGAGATCTGGCCAACGTGGATGTTGGGGTCGGAGTTAGATTGCGGCCTTCCAAATGAGTGAGGCATAAACATACTCTTGAAGGCGGTCACCACGGCGGGCATTGTCAGTGTTGTTGACGGCGCTGAGGATGCTGAAAGTAGAGAGAGGTGTGAGGGGGACGGAAAGGTGGTGTGAGATGTATGCACTGCTGTCCTTTTTGTCATCCCAGCCTGTTGGAGCTCCGCTGCCTGACGTCATACAGCTGTTTCTTGCCTCTATTCCTTTTTTGGAAGAAAACGTGATGGACACATAAAAAAATTTAAATTTTGCGTCCAGATCCACATGACGCCATGAGAATACAAGCTGTAGATAGGCTCATCTGCTCTCCCTCTATCTCTCCCAGTGTGCTGCTCGGTCTCTCGGTGGTGTGTGTATTAGCAAAATGTTTTGCACAGGCGTGTACCCCACCAGACTTAGCGTGCTCTGCTTGTGCCTGAGCATCGGGATCTCGCGCGCACCCACTTTCGGCGTTCCCTGAGCTGGATGACATTGTGCTCCCGGCGAACCAACCCCGTCGATCCTCGAGGTCGCCTCCCGCCTGCCTCCTGGATCACGCCGTTCTTCATCGTGTATCGATTCGCCCGTATCCTCATTGGGGCCACTCGCAATAACGAATACTCCTGCAAACGTAGCGGCACAGCCATAGAGAAATGTCAGCATTTCGTGGAACGAGGCCCGTCGGAAGTCGCCATAAAGGACCGCAGATCCGACGACGGCAGACAGCGTGAAAAATACAAATTGGGTGGGAATGACGATTTTGGAGTCGAAACGTTTCAACGCTCGATTGAGATATCGAATCTGAAGGACGCCTGTGACGACAAGTACCTGCAATCGGCGATCAGCGCAAGGCCCACACACAGAGTGGCTGGGCTGACTGCCAGGACGGGATACGTAATCCATTCGGTCATCATCTTCACCCATTCCTTTGTCAAAAGCGTGGAGATCGCTTTGGTCGCTAGCACCGTAAAACCGCCTGCCACGAGGGTTAGCCCAGCGATCACATCACGTGATTGCATGATACCCTACCAAAGATAGCACATATGCCAACATCGATCACAACCACACGCCTTCCCATACTCCCTTCACTAAGACCACCAAGGATGACAGCAGACACCAAGTATATGATCGAAAAGATGATAAAAGGACGCTGGGTTATCGCCTCGACAAGAGCTTCGGGTGTCAGCACGGGCGGTGCACCGTCCGATGATGGAGAGGAAAGTACCACAGTTGTCGCCCCGATGACGGCAAGCAGGATTCCGAATATGTCACGCTGTGTACTTATTAAAGTCCCCATTCCTGGGTTGCACTGAATCTACTTTACCAGGCGAAAACGTTCGTTTAGAAGTAAAGGTGCGAAAAAGCAATTTGCAACCAACGCAAACTAGAAAATGAATTGAGGGAATGGTCGCCTTGAAAGAGTGAGTGAAACAGCTCACCGTCCCAAGTGGCGCAACGAGCGAAGCAGGTGCGAATGCGTAAGAAATAAAGTTCCCAGTCTCGCCAATGTTCATCAGAACGAAACCCGACCACCTAGTGAATGTGTTTGGTCAAAGATTCAAGAGTACATGAATGACAAACCATAGTTTAGAGCGCAGGTAATCGCTCTCACTTCCATCTTCAATAGTGTTCCGCGAACAGGCTTTGCCCTTGCCTTGATAGCTCGTCCGTGTGCTTCGTTGGGGAAAGGCGTCCTCAACCGGTATCGCTGAACGATCTGCACGAGCATTTGACGAATCCGGAGAGTTACCCCCAAGCACCAATCGCAGAGGTGGAAACTGCGAAATGAAGGATTGTTTCCGCGGACGCCGCCTGGATCGCGCAGTATTGCTACTTTTCCGGCTTCTAGTATCATCCCCAGCGACGGAAACGTTATGTTGGGCCAAACCATAGGTCAATGGAGGAGGTTGGCTGGGGGATCGGTGGGGGATGAGCGGCTGTGTCTCGAGCTGGTGGTTCTCTTCCCAGGCCTGCTGGGCTGCGCTGAAGCGAGCGGCGGTGTCCGGATGGGTGATTTGCCTTCCACTCGTGTCGCGCCCCGGCGGTCTGCTCTCCCTTTCGGTGTCTGGTAGACTGTTTTCATGCCCGTGATGGAGTCTTAGATGGGCGAGTTTTTGGAGGTTAAGAGCCAAGGATACGAGCACATTGCCAGCGATGGACACGCTAATGCCAATGACGGTCTGGAGGGTGATGTGGGGTAGGGTTATTCCGGGATGATCGTCCGAGAAAACCCAAGACATTGAGGACCTGATGCGGAGGACTGTCCTGAAGCCGAACTGACAAAAAGTTATGAGGGAGAGGCAAACCGAGTAGCCCGTTATGGAAGGTCTTTCCCACATATGCTCGTCCATACGTTGCAAATCAACTTGAGGTACTACATACGTCGTAGCCACACTCATGCGTGCACAACACACTGCACATCCCTTTCCCGCCTTTCCCGTCTATTCATGTGCATTCATCGCAGATGACCAAGTCCTCGTCGGCGGCGGAGGTGGCGCTTCAAGGACAGGAATAAAGAACAAATTGGTATGCCCACCGCGCGCTGCGATGCATCCATTCACCCACCTCGACTAGAGACTATTCCGTGTATCTGACGACAGACAGCTGCACATTCTCAGCGAGCTGGAACTAGAAAAGGACGAGGACGCACCAATGAGCATGGCCGCTCATCCCCAGGTATCACACATCCAACACCTCTACAGATTTTTAGTAATGCATGATTATAGAGCAGGACTCTCGTATGTGGTATAAACAGCAGTCCAGAAAAGTTGGAGAAAGGGGAGAATGAGAATTGTAGAAAGTTCTCAGTGAGCACAGATGAGCACAAGTACTTCTCCCAATCTACACATTATTCGCCGTTGACTTAGTCACCAAGGTTCGCGCGGCTTGCGACTTGCGGCACGCTCACCTCTGGCAACTTGGATGATTATCAGGTTCGTCTTTTTTCAACCACCACAGACAACATGATATCCACTCGACCTTCAGCGCGTGACTGTCCTCTCACCGAATGGCAAATATTTAGTTATTGCTGGCACTCATGATGTAACAGTCCTTATTCGTACCTTACAAGTGCTCTCAACCGAACCCTTCAGTTCTCTCTCCTCGATTACAACTCTCTTTTACCCGCGATTCCCTCAATATCTGTCGGCAATGGAGAAATATACGATGCGGATCTCTCGTCATCACACGTACGTCAGCCGCCTTTCCGTCCCGCTGCTTCTTTAGAAACACTATTGTTCCAGCTCTTTCTCGCTACTCGCTCAAAGCTTTTAGTATACGCTCTCCCTGCGAATGGTGACGAACACAATGATACAACCAATGATGGCATTCCGCAGTCTAACTCGGATTATTCTCTGGGAGGGCTCGACGTGATTAAAACTATCGATCTTCCTTCGATACCCGGAGTTCCCTCTGGATCAAACATCACGTTTCGTGCTGCACGGTGAGTCCACACGTGCAACTCACTCCATTCTAGTCACCGTCTTTGCAGGTTACACCCCACTCGTCGGGATACATTGTATTCTGTGGTCAACGTCACCCTGCCTCGGGTTAAACACGCGAAGCTTGCCAAGAGACGAGCGTATGTTCTGAAGTGGAGGATCACCGAAAAAGATGGTTCCGTCGACGCCTGCATTGAAACAATCCGGAAAGTCAGTGATTGTAACTTGACGTGCTTTGATGTGAGGTGCGTTTG
This sequence comes from Lanmaoa pseudosensibilis, assembly GCA_038092875.1. Classification (NCBI taxonomy): domain Eukaryota; kingdom Fungi; phylum Basidiomycota; class Agaricomycetes; order Boletales; family Boletaceae; genus Lanmaoa; species Lanmaoa pseudosensibilis. Next base: position 34,070 of record JBBPRF010000248.1, read on the forward strand.
CTGCTTTGACACATGTAAGCCACCAGGCCAAATGAAGTTTCACAGCTCCGATGGCAGGTTACTTGCGTTCGGTGCATCTGACTACAGTCTCGGGGTTTTGGACTCGAACACTCTGACAGTGAGCTAGACTGTACAAACTCTCTGTAGTATGACATTGACAGGCCGGAACTATTAGCCACTGTTATCCATCTTGAAAGCACACGAGTTCTCGATTACTACCCTTCGATTCAGTCCTACTTCGAAGCTGCTCGTGTCAGGTGGCGTTGACAGCTCCATACGCGTGGTCAGTATTCCCGAAGCTCTCGGAGGTCAATGTTAGTTCTTTCTCCTCTTATTCTTCCTTGCGTTGACCTCGTGTTGCTTTACAGCATGGAGCACTGTCATCATCATCCTCATTGCTGTAGTAGTCATCATTATAGCTTTTCTGATGCAGCAATGAACGCTAACCATTGTTGGCGCGTGCTCCACGCGGCTGGTTCCCCAAGAAGTTACCTCTGCAACTTAGTTTTGGGTTCACCTCGTGGCTCCTTGTATGTATAATACACATTAGATCGTCCTAAACTACACCCGGGTTGGTACACCAGTATGCTGATACTTTTTGGTCGAATTTGGTTAATCGTAATCCTCTTCTTCCACGAGTTTTCGCTTAACACCGCTGGAGGGTGTGCTGGTCGTCTGTACCTCCTCCATTGCTTCATCCGCATTGCTTTCTTCTTCGTCTTCATCATCTCCACCTCCTCCAAACAAATCCGCTTCTTCTCCATTCTCACTACCCTCTTCGGGCGCGTCACCCGCTATGATCGGTGCAGGAGTCCCTCCCATCTCGACATCCGTGGGGGTTATCGGAGCGTTTGTAACTGGAATCGTAGCAGGCTCCATGTCGGCGTCGTCCTCCTCATCCTCTTGTGCCGCTGGCATCCCTTCTTCTTCTTCCTCTTCGTCCTCTTCCTCTATTTCTTCTACCTCTTCATCGTACAGTTTGACGGTCGGCGGAGGCTTGTTCGGTACAAAGTCAAAGTTGACAGACGTCAACGTTTCCAAGGACGGCGGTAACCGGACGCCAAAGACTTCAGGGACGGCAGGAAG
>JBBPRF010000249.1:0-35139 GCA_038092875.1 Lanmaoa pseudosensibilis
TGTATCTCTTCTACGACGAAGACGGGGATTTCGCCCGAGGGTACAAGGGACACGGTACGACCGATTCCCGGGTGGTGGTATTTCATCAAAGGAAAAGAGTCGGAGCGAGAGCGGGAACGAACCCCAGAGTTGGACGTGTCAGAACCTGAGCAAGGGGATGGCAGCACGCTCTCCCCTGTTACTCTCCCCGAAGCGACCCAAGAGGAGAAAGGGATCCCCGACGGTCACTCCTTCCGCCAAGATACCGTCTCGAGAGTACGGTCATTATTTGATACGCTGCGTGGAAAGTACTAGTTCCCGCGTCGAATACACTGCGGCGTGCAAACACGGACTCCGTGTTTGCACGCCGTAGTGTACCATGCTTACCATACTCTGTTGTTGCCTCCGCATTCACACTGTATTTGTCCGTCTGTGAATGTTCACTGTATATTTCCCGGAGCCTTCAAGTTTTTACATTTGTGGGGACAGATGACATCCTAAGTTGGGTCGTTACAACTGTCTACCCATCTGATCATTGACATGAATCTACGCCGTCTAAGTCCGAGACAAAGCCTGAACGTCTTGGTAGGGTGCAATGAGTAGGCGAAAAGTTAAAACCCTGAAAGGCGAACGACCAGAAATGTTCATTTTGTCGGCATCACACTAAAGGAAGGTTGCCGGCGTGCCGGTAGCTAAGAATGGAATGTTGTAAGCGTGCCGACTTCTACGGACGAATCGGAACGTTTCCTTGGACGAACTTTCAAACCCCGATTTATTCCAAACGCTACGGAAAGCCGGTCTTACTATTTGCAGTGACTGGATTACAGTTCGCTTCGTCCAAATACCTGCATGATGCATCATGGCGTGTGTTGCACTCGAGGCTTTCTGGCTCTTACCAGTACCGTTCCCTCGCTCTTAAAATCCTCCGCAGTCCAACGCCCAACTCCACTAAGGTTATCGCGAGATGGGCTGTGTCCTGAGTATATTACGTCGCGTACCCCCGGTCGACTCTAATCCTACCTCGCCGCCAGAAGGCATTCCACCGACACCACCTTCCCCTGCACCGCGCACTGCACGGTCATTCCCGAATCTCTCCAGCATAACCTCGTTGGAATTTCTGAAGGAGGCATGTCCCGATGCTCACGCCAATACTGACAACATCCTTCACTCTTCCTTTGGCGCGACGCTCGAGGACGTGATACCGCAGAGGAATGGCTTCGTGCATACCGTCCTAGAATGCTACAACGAGTGTCACGCGCTAACCATCCGCCCGGATGACGTCTGGATTGCCATTATCACCCAGTTTAGCTACTTCCTTAACGGAAATGCAGATGTCTTACGATCCCTCTTTGCCCTTCGTGACGGCAAGAAGGAATTGTCCATGGATATCTACCAGGAGGGACGAGAGGACTTGGGCCTCGTGGTTCAAACGCTTGTCGAAAACATGAAAGAACAGATGCAGAAAAACATCATCGATCCAGAATTCATGCAGTGGATGGTCCCTGCCTTCTCCACCACCAACCCCACTGATGAGCTCGTCTCCGGAATGGTGATGATGGCAACCGTCAAACAACATTCCACTTACCAACGTAGGCTGCTTTGCGGTATCCCTCGTGTCACGCTCGAAGGACAGAGGGACGATTGGGTATACATCCTTAACAGGATTGAGAAACTCAAAGAATTCGGTCCCCAAACCACCGCCTGGTATCAGCTGTTGTGCCCTATTTTGTCGAGATTTGTCGACGCTTTCCAGGAATCAAACAGCGGAGAGAACTTGGAATTCTGGAGAAAAGTGGCCCATTTTGAGGGTGACAAGCGACAACTCTCTGGATGGATCACAGCATTCATGGTTTTCAACGAGGAGGGCCGTTGGAAGGGAGACTACAGTGTAAGATTTGCTTTGTCTTGTGATGCACAGCTTTTTACAATCCAGTATATTTTCCAGAGCGATCTGATTCTCGACGCCACAACGTACCCTCTCCTGGATCGCGCCGAAATCCCCGTCGGATACGCACAGGTCGACGTTACTCTCCAAAGGGAGATTGGAGGTCCAAAGTGTATGACGTCATTGATCGCAGGATCAATTGGGACGAAGATCTTCTCCAGCGGTGACAAAACCCTTTCTGATACTGGTAAAAGGGATTCTGCAAGGCCTGCCCTCGGGTGGTGGGTTCTTAAGAAAGGAACGGAGCCGCGAGACAGTACTCTCACGTACGTTATCACCTATCGCATTGTTGAATGAGCCTCATGATTCACTCACAGGCCTTCTGACAAATTTCCTTGGCGGTTCGTAGATGCGAATGCGTTCGTGTCCTCAGGCGCAATCCGGATCGTGTCCTTCGAAGATATCAGTGACCTTGACTTCGTTGCCATTTCCTACGTTTGGACAGACGGCATAAAAAAGTGGAGAAACTCCATTTCCAGCGCATGTGGCAGCACGTACGAGGAGAGGATCGGGCGGGGTTCCGGAATGCTTTCCACATCCACCGAACCTGCCAACATCTCAGACAGCGATGGTATCGCACACGCACACCTCTTTTTCACCATCGTCGCTTTCTTTGTTCTGACCAGAGGAAAGAAGTTCTTCTGGATCGACAACCTTTGCATTAACCAGGACGAGCCGCAGGAAAAATCCTTTTACGTACCTCTTATGGGCGATCTGTATCGTCGTGCCGCCGAGACGCATGCATATCCATTTGGGGCCAAGATTCCACCTTCCCTATTGAGCAACGAGATGTACTTCCCCATCTGGGAGACGAGAGCATGGACGGTCCAGGAGCAGATGCTGTCCAAGCGTGTTCTGTTCTGCTACGCATTTCAAGGCGATGTCAGGCACGATTTAAGGAACATCAGACACGATGCTGGGAGTTCTGATCCTGAACGCCTTGTTAACATCCACACGGCTGTATTGGACAGATATCGGTATGCCGATGGGATTTTCCTCCTGGAGACGAAGGGAAACATTATCACATGCAAGATGGAAGAAGAATCGTGGGATACTCTCTCTAACAGTGCCTGGGTTGAAGGAGCCTTGACCCGTGGGGAATGGGGTGACATGCATCGAGGCTTCGCGCAAGGATCAGCATATAAAGTCTTATTTTCAATGAAGGAGTCTCTGATGTCGAATACCGCAGAGGCGGCTAGGGTCTCCCTAGTCCACATTGCCACGGAACGGACGTCTACGGTCGAGGAGGATATGATCTATTCCATGCTCGGAATGTTTGATCTCAGGGATTTCCGCGTCAAGTACAAAATTGGGTTTGAGGAGGCCAGGTTGCGAGTGTTCGAAGCTCTCAGTCCAGATATGCTTGCGCATATCATCGGCACCGAGTGGGGCAGCAAATCTAGTGCGATCAACAAGGACTCTGCTCTTCCCCGAGTGGTCGGCTCGTCGCCCATCTCATGCATTGTGTCTTTGGAGTCGGCTATCCGTCATTGCAAATACACGAGGAACGTCGGCACCCGGATGAATTGTCGACGAGAAAAGTTTCGTGTCTGGGTGTCAGATACGCGCATCAAATTGAACCAAAGTTTTCTACGAGGTACCCTCGGGAACGACCGACTCTTGCTAATGCAGATCGCATCCATCTTTGACACGCCTGAGGTTGCTTCGATGCCTACGGAAATGATACCTCGCGATCTCACCAAGGTGATCATCGTCGAGATGTCTACCTTTGGTGTCAACTCGGACGATGAAGCCTCCAAGGTTGACAGGACTGCCGAGTTTGTGGAGGTTGGAAAGTGCAACACTGGGGTTATGGTGGTGCCCAGTGTGCCAGAGCTAATGGGCAAGTCGTCTCTATTGACCTTGTACTGCGAGGACACAACATCAGGGGCTCTTGTAAACAAAGGAACCGTGCTGATTTTGGACGCATCTGCGTTTTCGACAGATTATGGTGATACGTTGGTCGAGTGAGTCGACGAGAGTGCAGTCGATGTATACTGATGTTTTACACCTTATGTTCAATGAATACCTTCTTTGTCGATTGAGTGTGTGTATGTTGGCCAACGTGGGTTTGGTGCAAGGCAGGGCAGCTAGTAAGCATGCGATCTTGCATTGATCCGTGGCGTACACACTCGCTCTAACATTGGGAGGTCATCCCCTCCTAGCACTAACACACCTACATAGTCCGTCACCCCTTTCGCCTGGTTCCGGGTTGGGCCCGTCATCGCGTTAAATAGCCTGCATCCCTTCCGACTCTATTACAGCTTCTTACTAAGTTCATAATTAGACCCCGATGACTTGCAACGACATAGGCATCGTATCTGAGAACATCGGCGATCTAGCCATGTCCTTAGATTACGTTGTTGACCACTCTGAAGAGGCCCTCTGTGGCGCACTCGACGGTCTGCGGTAGTGGTGAGAACGGAGTTGGTGCATTTTTCCTCGAGGTCATGAGCGTATATTTTCTTTATCGTATTAGTTCACCGGGAATGTTAATGAAGCTTACAAGGTCCCTGTTAGTCTCAAACCATCACCACCTAGTACTTCCAACTTCCGACGGGCTCCGTGGTTGTTGGTGTCAAGACAAGTGGCAGTGATGTTGCAGGATTCATTTGTTCAATTGTTCCGAGTCGCTCGACCAAACATCTGTCAAGTTCCACCAATGCCGTGTCGAGGTCAGGCATGACCCTTCCATAGAAATTAATGTGCAGGAGGACAAGGACAACTGATAGAATTTCTTTCACTAAGATCCATGAGCATACCTTTCATATAAAAGACTATTCATTCAAGTATCCAGATAGAGAGATTATTCAGGGTCAAGAATACATTTTAGCATGCATAGACAGTCACAAGCTGTACATGAATTTCACTAACAAACCAAAGAACACTTTGTTTCAAGATCATCATTCCTTGATCCCTCCTCAGTCAACTTCTCTTTTGATGACTGGAGATCATGACCCAATGCTAAACCATTGTTCTTATTTTGCTACTGGGATCTCTGAAATAGAATTGTTAGTAAAGAGAACCTTGAAGGATATATCAAACTGACCCATGTGATTCTGAAAAATGACATTGCAAACCATGTCTCTCTTTTCCATGAAAGATAATTTGCCATATTTCTTGACAACTTCCTCCAGAGCCTTTCTAACTCTGGCAGGTATATTTGATGCTTTGTACTTCTGAGCAGCAGAGGAAATTGGTTCTGGGTCATTCTGTTGAGAAAGATAGAAAGAGTGCTCCAATATCAATACTACATCTGTATTATTGGGAATTAATAGTTCTTATAACTGGAGATAAAGAATTAGTAAACATACCAACACCAGCTTGGAGAATCTGTTTCCATGTAGTGAAGGGCAGCTTTCATTTATAATCAGATTGAGTAAATAAAATAACGGGAAATTTACCCAATTGTTTGGTTTGAGGGCTTGCCTTTCACTATTAGGTAAATAGATCTGTTTAATAAATATTAATATAAGATAGTGAATTAAAAGGAAGCTGTATACCTGACTCTTGTCAAATAGCTGAAAAGGAATAGAATTACACAATAAATATGTGATAGAATTGTCTGTCATAGAAACAAACCTCCTAAAACACCATAAATAATTGAGAAATTGTTAGGAAATCTAAAATTCTCACATTCTGGAAGATAACATAAATGAATTGTCAATGAATATACTTCATATAGTAAACTTACATCCTATTCAGACACATTAGCACATATGTAGATCATGCAAATTTGTGAGAAGACATACCAGCTACAGTGGTGTTTGAAAGAAAATTAAGCATTAACTGCTATAAATAATAACAACTTACAGGCTATAAACCAATAGTAAAGAAAGGGCAAGAAAAACAGATATATTAGCATTTGCATCATGGGATAAGCTAAATATTAGAATATACAACTTACATTCTTTATTTGTTAAAGCAGGCAAAAGAATAGACATAGGAGTATCAGCCATGATCACTGTTACCAACATATGAGAATGTATAACTCACATTCTATGATTGCTCAAGCAGGATGAAGAATAGACATGATATCATCAGCATGACCACTATTATTGACAGCCAGAATGCAAAATTCACCTCCTTTGATTTCCAGGGCAGGTTGAAGAATGGAGATGGAATCATCAGCATGACCACTGGCACCAGCATGCAAGAATGCAAAACTAACCAGCTATGATTTCCAAGGCAGAATGAAGAATGGACATGGGATCATCAGCATGATACTATTACTAACATGCTAGAATGCACAACTCACTACCTATCATTTCCAGAACAAAATGAAACATGGATGTGAAATTGTCAGCATGATCATCACTATCACTTTCATGCCAGAATATACAGCTCACCTCCTATGATTTCAGAGCAGGATCAAGGATGGACATAGGATCATCAGAATGATTGCCATCATTGACATGCTAGAATGCATAACTCACCCACTATGATTGCCAGAACAGGATGAAGAATAGACATAGAATCATCAGTATGATTACTATCACAAACATGCCAGAGTGCACAACTCACCCACTATAATCACCAGAGTAGGATGAAGAATGGACATGCAATCATCAGCATAATCACTGTCATCAACATGCCAGAAAACACAACTCACCTCCTGTATGTAATTGTCACAGCAGGATCAAGAATGGGCATGGAATCATGATCACTGTCACCAACACACTAGATATACCACTCACATTCTATGATTTCCAGAATAGAAAGAAAAATAGACATAGGATCATCAGCATGATCACTGTCATCCATGCTTGAATGCAGAACTCACTGGCTGGAATTGATAGACAAAGTTGAGGAATGGACATGAGATCATCAGCATGATCACTGTCACTAATATGCCAGAATGCACAACCCACTATCTATGATTTCCAGAGCAGAACAATAATTGATGTAAGATCATCAGCATGACCACTATCACCAACATGCTAGAATGCACAACTCACCATCTATGATTTCATGGCCAGAAAGAATGGAGATGCAATCATTAGTATAATCACTGTCATCAGCATGCTTGAATACACAACTCACTGGCTGTCATTTCCAGAAGAAGATGAAGAATGAAGATAAGATCATCAGCATAATTACTATCACTGCCATGCCAGAATGTACAGCTCACCTCCTATGATTGCCAGAGCAGGATAAAGGACAGACATGGCATCATCAGTATGATTACCATCATAATATGCCAGAATGCACAACTTACAACCTATAATTTCCAGAACAGGAGGAGCAGACATGAGATCAGCAGCATGATCACTGTTACCAGCATACATGCATGCACAACTCACTGGCTGTAATCCCCAGAGCAGAATGATGAATGGACATGAGATTATTAAAATGATCATTGTCACTGACAGGACACATGACTTACTATCTTTGATTTCCAGCACAGAATGAATAATGGACATGAGGTTATCAGCATAATTACTACCACCAACATGCCAGGATGCACAACTTACTCTCTATGATTTCCAGAGCAGGAAGAAGAATGGACATGAGATCATCAGTGTTATCACTGCCACCAATATGCTAGAATGCACGACTCACCCACTATGATTGCCAGAGCACAATGAAGAATGGACATGTAAACATTAGCATGATCACTATCACCAACATGCAAGAATGCACAGCTCACCCCCTATGATTTCCAGAGCAAGATGAAAATGAACATGAGATCATCAGCATAAGCACTGTTACTGATATGCCAGAATGCACAACTCACCCACTATAATTTCCAGAGTAGAATAAGGAACAGATATGGAATCATCAGCATGATTATCATCACTTACTGCCATTAAGATACTAGATTGCACTACTTACATGCTATGGTTGCCAAAGTAGTATGAAGAATGGACATGGAATTATTAGCATCATCACTGTCATCAACATGCCCACAGTATAACTCACATTCTGTCATTTCCAAAGCAGGATAATGAAATGACATGGATTCATCAGCATGATCAATGTTGCCAACATGCCAGAATGGACAACTCACTGTCTATGATCATCAGAGAATCAGCAACAAAGACATGTACATTAATGTGGCATCAAGTTCTTAATATTGAACACTACCTTACCTGCAAATGTGGAAACCAATATGCTCGATTCTCAAGCATTATTCTGTTCACATTTTGTATGGGAAGTGCAGAGTTGTGCACCTGATCTACCAGGAGTATTACTCTTCATCCAAATGAAAGTGTTAGGCTTTAAATAATATGTACTCTTTGGTGATGACTCACTCTTGGACTGCACATTTCACACAGAGTGCAATGTTTATTTCCTGGGCCGAAACTAGCAGCATTTGCAATGCTTTGTCATTTAGGACAGTTGCTGTATTTTCCAGCAGACTGTTACACCCTTCATTAGACCTATGCATGCCTAGCATATGGGTTAATAGCACAGTCCAGTATGTGTATGAGAAAATATAATAAAAACCTCCAATCAGAACACTTGACTTTGGGGCATATCTCATTTGAGAAAGGCGGCCCCATACATCAGCTCTATTGAAAATCCCATCAATGAGTGACTTCGCCTTCGGCAGCCGCTCCTGTAAGGGCAGCTGTCGATCCGCAGCTGCTAGTTTTCCCATTGCTACAGGTACCAGTGCATCGAATTTGGTGAACAACACTACAACAGGAACTGCCCGGACCATGAGCTCAGGAAGACCACGATGGAGATGAACTCACTACTTCCAGGGTCACATTCTCCAAAGAACATTTCCTCAGCCCGTTGGATTGCTCGATCAAGCTTATCCATTGGGATGCAGTACCTGTCCCGCAGAACGCATCGTTTAATGCACTGTAACACAGCATCGCCCAAAGTTACCATATCGCATGAATGCGCTTCTTGAGAAAAGTGGTCTTTGCACGATCTGCAATAAATTGCTTCATCTTCAAGAATTCATCTTCGCGACCAGCTTCAAAGCCCTGCGAATCATGAAAAACGAATCTAGTGTTGCTCCGGAAAATCAGTTCATTCTCGATGGTGTGCATTCCGCGCTAAAAATGGTTAATTATAACTTGCATCATGCTCCAGCTTGACATGTAGCAATACTAGTACCCACCCCCATGGATCCTTCGACTTGTAACGGATTGATCTAATCACGCAGTTTAGCACAACACACAACAGGATGCACCAACTTGGTCCATACCTCGTTCCCATCGCCGTCGTAGATTTCCGGGTTTTCCGTAGAGTTACAGATCCCCTGGAGAATAGTCGTCTTGCCAGCGTTCGCCCGCCCAACGATGAGGATCCTGAAACGGCCAAATTTCTCTCGAATATTTTCGAGATCCATCGCAATTCCTGTGGACATTCTGGAGAGTGTATGCGTGAAGAGACGTAGAACTGAGTAGTGGTTGTGAAGGCTAGGAGTGAGGCTTGAAGGGTAAGGCGCCTACCGGTCTCGAATGACCACCTACTTCTTCCGACTTCCGACGGGCTCTGTGGTTGTCGGTGTTATCAAGACAACATATGAACAGTGTGATGCTGCAGGATTCATTTCTTCAATTGTCCCGAGCTCGCACAGAGTTGCTCGACCAAACTGCTTCATCATTTTTGCCCCTACCAATGCCATGTCGAGGTCAACGCAAATGCCGCTTACACAAACGACCCAATCCAATTCAAGGATATTTTTGACAATGTAGCGTTTGGGTTCTTCTTGGGTTCAGTCCTACTATGCTTCGGTTTCTCCACTTCAAACGACGCGAAGAGTTCACTACTGGCGGACCACACATGACATACTCTAAACTCTGAAGGGCAGGCCGACATCTTATCCACATCATCGCCCTGTTTCTTGTCCATACTTGACCACGAATAAGATAAATACCAGGGATATGATTATGTGAGTGCAGTCAAGCATTCGTCTTCGAAGCCTTGCAGGAGACTTGTAGTACAAATTCCCTTGAATTAAAGAGTAGCCTGAAGTTCCAACATGAAAAGTTCATCGATACCTTCCGTATAAATCACCTAATCGTTGCTCCAAAATTCATCAGCCAGGAGCAGATAGCACCCCGGTGGTGTTTATTGTTCCAAAAGCATTGATACCCACATATCATTATGTCAATATGAGTTTCATATAGGAGAGGTGGTCGAGAATAACTCCTTGAGGGTTCCTGTGTCCAAGAGGTAGGCATCCGACTTCATAAGCAGTATAATCAGGAAAACAAACGGAATAAGTCCTGTGTATGACCTGGTACGTTTGAACTAGAACAAAACGAGACCAGTCAGATGAGTACAAAGAAAACGCTCGTTAAAACCCGTCTTCGCTCCCCGCAGGTCAAGCTCTCGCCACAAAGGATCTCCCTTTGTCGTCAGGCGTACAGGCGAACTTCGGGGACATTTGGAGACGATGCATTTTAATCCGCACTGACCATCCTCGACTTCGCTTCACTGTATTTCATGCAGAGCCGAGGTGCATTTTTTGTTTGTTGGCGTGGGCAGACAACAAATGGCCGGCTGTAAACGATAACAATTAGCTGGGGAAGGTGCAAACAAACAAAGGAAGGTTGTGCTACTTAGCTGAGTCTGCATAGTACATCGAGCTGCGGAGTACCACTGTGCAAATCTGTTTGTCTTCCAGAGGAATTGGACCACCTGCCGATCCCAGGACTCAAAGTGATACGAAACTAACACCAGTCATGGAGTTCGTGAACATTAGTCCAACGTCAGGGTAGGGAGTGGCACGGGTATGCCCGGGTGTTGCCCGGGTGCTACCCGCGGGTTTTTGGATGATTGGAGCATTGCCTGTGCCCGTCCGGGTACACCCCCAGTGGGTACGGGTCGGGTACGGGTGCAACCTGTGGGTTCTCGGGTCAGAACCCGCAGGTATAATGACCTGGAGGTCACCCACGGGTATGCGGGTCACTCTATGGTTCAAGAGCAAAATCAAATTTATACTAATGATATAATAGTAACTATTCGTCCTCCGAGCCAATGATGACAATAGGACTCTCATCTATGTCAACAGCTCGTTGTTTACCCTTCATCTTCTTGTTAATTATTGCGGTGACAGGCTTCGTCGAAGGGAGTAACGGAGTACCATACCACGATCCCACAGCCACCTGCGCCTTGAAGCTCTGTGAGTTGATTTGGTGTTGCAGGTGGTTTACTTGTAAGCGGCCACCCGAGAACGCTCGTTCAGCATCAACCGATGATGCTATGAGCAACTATAAGTTCGAGATCCACAACTGAAGTACTGTATAACAAACCCATACCAGGTGCAGAGAGGAAGTCCAATGCCATCCGAGCCAACCTTGGACGAGTCGTGCGGGCATTCTCCCAGTACTTCAGTACACCTCCTGTTGCTTTAACCTCACTTTTTGGGATTGGTGGGGTGCTGAGGTAGGCGTCCAATGAGTCCAAGTTTGCCACCTGTGATTCGTCATCTTCATCTTCATCTGCGACTGCCCATTTGGATCGCTTGCGCTGTGTGATTATATTTCAGTTTATGGACTCAAGCTCGATGGACAGATGGATTTGCCTTGAGCTGACTATTGTCATCACGTCTCAGGCTGTCAGTGGGCTCACTCTGTCCAGCATAAGTCCTTTCCTAACGCTGAGAAACAACACGGCGTGCCTCTACACGATCCTCAGGACGCCAGTCAAGATTCTTGTCGAACCAATCAGTTTTCTTGTCTGGACACATGGCTACACTCAAAGATAAAACTGTGAGCATACAGACGAAGGATGTTAATAGACATTTCAGACCAATGGCAATCCGATAGACTTCATTATCGTCAGTAGCATAATACTTTCAGAATGAGTATTCTTTGCTGGTGAGTCAGGGGTCCTAGAGGTGCTGGACGGAGAAGGTGTTGAACTGTCTCGACAAATCATTTCTCTGCGAGGATGCACGGACATGGTATCAGCTCACCGAGATGTCTGGGGTGGCTGACTACTACTTATAACACCCTCGATTCAGGACCGCCGTGCAGCGAACACAACATGTGACAGTCCGAATGACCTGAACGCTGAGACACGGGCCTGGTGATGATCGGTAAATGGAACCTGGCAGTTCCGTCCGATGATGTCAGCTTACAGTGAGGTGGGCTTGGCAGTGGGACAGACATTGGTCGTAGTAGCCAACATGTAGCCATGGTGTCTTCACTGAAGGCAGATCTCCAAATCCAACACCCGAAATTCGAACATGGCTTATATGATGGTGCAAAAGTCGAGTGCAAGGTGGCTGACCAGAGCTGGGCCAGTGATAAGGAGCGGCGGAAGGTGGCACCGGCTCAGTGTATCGCATGGTCTTTTTGTCGCCTGACAATCAACCAGTCATAGTCATCTGAAGTGAGATGTGGGCGATAGCCTATCGAGTTTGACACCAAAACCTAGTAGCCACAACCCGTGGGTAACCCGCGGGCACCCTTGCCCCTCCCCCTCTGTACCCGTACCCGCCCGGGTAAAAACACCCGTTGAACCCGCACCCGAGGCACCCGACCCACGCCTGACCCACAGGTCACAACCCGGGTGGGTATCCGGGCAAAGCCTACCCGTGCCAGTCCCTACTGCCAACTTCGCAAACAAACCCGCCATGAAGCGCGATAATCTCAAAAGCATCGCCGACACCACTCTGAAAGCCATCAAAACAGGCACCATCGTCGTTGCTAGTAACACTCACCTTGACTTGGCCGCAAAAGTCAGGTTCTCCAATCACAACACACACTATTATCCACCCGACGACCCCTCTTCTTCCAGATGGGCTTTGGACGTGCCCACGTCACCCCCAACCAAGACCGAGATCTCGATTTTAGAGATCTCAACGCTCGATGGCGCTCGCCTCTTATGTGACGCCTTGTCTAGCTCGATCAGCTCTGGCAGAATCGCAGTGCTCAATTTCGCCTCAGCCACGCGTCCAGGTGGTGGCTTTCTCGGTGGTGCCCAAGCGCAAGAGGAAACCATCGCACGATCTTCCACTCTGTATCCTTCCCTCATGACAGACACAGCCCAGCAGTTCTATAAATTGCATCTACATGATCGTCGGGGCGGGTTCTACCACCATGCAATGATATACACCCCCTCCGTTGTCATATTTCGAAACGATTCCGGAGAGTGGGTGACCCCTTTCGAAGTTGATATCCTTACTAGCACTGTGGTCAATGCGGGTGACGTCCGGAACAAAAATGGTGGACATACAGACCACACCCTCGAGAGCACGATAGAGTCGACGATGAAGGAGAGAATGGCGAGGGTACTATCAGTGATGGAACGACAAGGGGCGAAGAATCTCGTTTTGGGGAGTTTTGGTACGGGGGTGTTTCGCAACAGCGTGAAGATGGTGGCTAGGATTTGGGCAGACCTGCTGACAAGCAAGGGAGCGAGGTACAGGTCCTCTTTTGATCGCGTCGTGTTTGCGATTCTCGGAACAAGCACGTTCACCACGTTCAAGCAAGCGTTTGAGAACGACTAACACCACAGATATGGATGTGCACGACTGATGCAGCGCGGTTGAAGAGAAATTAGAGAATGTAGCAAGCTTAGAACTATCAATCAATTCCATAGGAACCACTTCACTCATCCCTAACTTTAACCGGGTCCGATTTCTTCGTTGGACAATTATTCCCGGTTCCAGGGTTTGTGGAACTTCAGTCTTTTTATCTCTACCTGGATCCGATATCTAGCCCATTACTAATCTTCTGTCATGTCGCAAATATTCTGGTAGCACTATAGTCTAGTCATCCAACTTTTCGCTTATGCCTAGTGTGGTTGAATCAAATGAATTCGCCAACGGATGGACAGGAGGGAAACGAGTTCTACCACGATGACTTATCCTAGCAGACCCTTTGGGTGCGCAGAAACCAATAAATAATTATTTTCCGATCTTGACAGCGTTTGCCATTGGACTATAGAAGAAGCATCGCGGAATGCCCGGGGAGAGAGAAAGGTGCACCATTATTCATGATAGCTGCGAATTCGAAGTAGGAGTATGTAGTGAGTACAACCAATCGTTTTGCTTATTCACTTGCCTTGGCATGCGGCCTTGCGGTGGCTCATCTCGAAGCTCAGGCACCTTCCCCCAAACAACCTAATTAGTACCTGGTAGGTTCGTTCACGATCCCTGGTTGCGCAGTACCGTTAGTACCGGCGGTCGAACTTGGAACGACATGGCGCTGAAGAACGTTCAGCTCAAAGATCTCACCTCTACAATTCGCAGAACTGGCCAACATCCATTCGATGCTGGTAATCATGCAGACATCTGGCTCGGGGAATATATCAATCCCAAGCAGGGAACGGGCAAGGCATGTTCTTTGAATCGATGATTGCCTCGATCTTCATTGACTTCTTCCCGGTCAAGGTCGCGATCAAAGTTATTAGGAGTGCCTTCACTGCTGAAGAAGTGGAACAGTTCAACAAGGTCAGTGGATCAATCAGAGGTGGTCCTTTAGATTCAAGGTGTACAAAATATCGTCCGCTTGACAGAAACTTCTTCGAGAAGCAAGGCTTTGGACCACACTGGATCACCACAATATTGTACCGTTCCTTGGAGTCATGACCACTTCCGACATGTCCCGCCATTCAGCTCCTGCAATAGTGTCTCCGTATTACAAAAACGGGAGCTTGAAGAAGTACACTACAAGCAACAACCTTACGGTTCGCGGCAAGATGGACTTGGTAAAGTCACCGAAAGCATTTCATTATAAACGGGGGAATCTAAGGTTGCGTCGCAGCTGTACGAAGTTGCCAGTGGTTTGGCTTTCCTGCATGACCGTCGGGTTGTCCACGGAGATATCAAACCAGTATGTCAGACCTCAATCCTTGACCTCATTTTGTGACCTGGAATCTTTGCAGGGAAACATCCTGATTAGTGATGGTGGACAAGCCATCCTCACCGACTTTGGACTCTCTATAGTGCTGGAAATGACAGGGTTTACTACTAAAAATACACCTGGCACCCTGCGATACATGGCCCCTGAGCTTCTGGCCGAGTCAACCACTTCGGCAGCAACCCGACCCACAGCTGCAACTGATGTATGGGCGCTTGGAATCACGGCGACAGAGGTAAGATCTCCCAGTGGAACGTGCTCTCTCCCACTACCTCAGAAACATTCCATTTGTAGATCTTCTCGGCGAAGCAACCGTACCACAATCTTTCGACCGATGCTATGGTGTTGATATATGTCACAACAAAACATTGGAGACTCAGGTACGATGATTACAGACCCGACATTAGAGAAGGTCTGTGGAGTTTGCTAGAGAAATCCTGGAAACAGAACCCTAGCGAAAGGCCCTCCGTGAATGAAATAAAGGCTTTCGTGGATAAAAAGAGGGGTAGCTATACGTAAAACAAATGGTCTAAACAACGATCTACAGCCTGTATCTATTGCCGATAATGTATCCCTCATCCTCGAGAACGGCCTTTGCGAGGTCTCCCACTACAGGAAAGAGCCGAATGTGGATATGTGCACGTTCGGAACTGGCTTGGCGTCTAGCAAACCTGGCCGCGATCCCTTGCGAGATGATCGCCAACTGCAAATATGTTGTAGACAACGGTGTGCAGAGGCTGAATAATTGAGCTCACTCGGAAGAGCATCCAACTGCGGACGAAAATCATCTCTTCGATGGGGTATGCTTGATTGGTGAGGCGACAATATTCACGTTCCAGGTCTTCCAAGGGTATCGGCACGTCTTTTGTCGTGTTCTTGAATCCCTTTATCAGACTGAAGTTCTTGAATAGTGGTGTGTCGGGTAGATTTTTGGGATCAATCGTCCATGGCTGCGTGAAATTGCCAAGGTCCGCCAACTGGATCCTGATTTATGTTCTAGTCACGTCGATAGGGTAGGGTGACCTACCGGGCTGCCGAGAGTGCACAACTCCCAGTCTAAAATTCCTATCACTTTGTTCTCGGAAGGATGAAAGATCAAATTGTCAAGCTTATAATCTCCGTGAACGACACGCGACCCAGTTTTCTTCTCGTCTGGGAGATGTTTCTGATACCAATTCACCAATTCATCGAAAAGTGGTATATTTCCTGTTGGTTTTCCAGAATCGACATCGACTGCCTGGGCTTGTGCCTCGGAAACACGGCTCAAGGACTTGATCTGGCGCGGAAAGTAGTTCGTGGGTGGTCCGAAATTAGCAAGCCCTATGTCAGCCGGGTCAAGGGACGCCAGCGCAGCAAGGGCTTGCACGGCGGAAATCCAACTGGAAGCGGCTCCTGTTGTCAGTTATATGCATGGAAAGTCGTGAAGATTCACTCGCCATTCACGCCGGTCATTTGGGGATACTTCAAACATCCTCGCGTCGGTGAATATTCGACCATCCAAATATTCCATGATGTAAAAGGAAGTCCCAATGACTTTGACGTCCTCGCACAGAGCATAAGGTATCGGGACAGGGACAACCTGCCAAGGTTTGGTGCTTGGCTTGGCATTGTGCTTGTGGAGGGCACTCAAAACTCGGTATTCGCGCTCGATTTGATGAGCGGTGGAGGAGAGTAGCTGGCCTGCAGGTTTTTTCCGCAAAACGAAACGCTTCTGTCTTCTGGATCATCAGACTATTGTGCGTAGCAGGATATTGACTCGTGGCACAAACCTAGCATCGGTCAAGAAATAAGTAGGATTGGACTAAAAACTCGGTTGTGGTTCAATCGAACGTCGAGTGAAGCCGACTAGGCATACCTGTCCAAACTGGACAGAAGGTTAGATACGGGTCTACTCGAGACAACCGGAAACATACTTTGAATTGCTGGACATCTACGGGGGAGCTGATAGCTGGGACATGAGCGACGAGATATGCGTTCAGTTTGTCGATATTGATTTTAGCGCGTAGTGCTCCGTATTCCCCACCGATTCGTTTGGGAGAACTGTTCGACATTGTATGCAGTAACTCAGAAATGAGCGCTGAGTGGAATAATGGTTGCAGATTTGAAACCTTAGAGTCGGACAACCGACGGACTATAAAATTAGTAGCTACTCGCTCATTATCCCCCCCAGGTTTCTCCCAATCGAACGGGGACTTGATCCTGTCTTTTTCGAGCGTGAGACTTTCTTCGGGTGACTCTGTAACCGGAAAATGCGTGACGAATCTCGCCGGCGAAAATGATCATTGACTTTGTTGCAACAAACGCAAGAGTCTCAAATGGTTACCACCAGGTCCCATTGCTAGCAAGTAGTTCCATGGTCATGATCGTCATAGAAATTCTGGAAGGTTGTGTTCCGTTGGCTGCGTGGCTCGAACACGCGACGTGGGAGATTTCCGCGGAAACTTCCAGCAATAGCCTCAGGCCGGAAGTGCTGATGTAAGCTTCCGGGAGGTCTAAAATTTTGGAGACGCCACTGTTTTCTCTTCACTTTCGTTCTCTTCCTCCATGTTCACTGCAGCTCGTTCCCTCCGCACCGCTGTTGCTCGTTCAGGCAACTATGCTGTACGTTCCACCTCCGTGCCAGTTACCCAGTCCTCATACATTCATTTACAGGGTATTCCGCGGTCCTTGATCGCGAGGAACATGAACACCAAAATCAATGGTGTGTAGCTTCCCACCTTGAGCACAGTTTAGGTCTCACTTTAATTTATCTTAGGACCCGTCGTGGGTATTGATTTGGGTACGACGAACTCATGTGTTTCCGTCATGGAGGGGAAGTCGTCTCGTGTCATTGAAAACTCGGAGGGTGCCCGGACAACACCCTCTGTTGTGGCCTTCACGAAGCATGGAGAACGCCTTGTTGGTCTTCCTGCCAAGCGGCAAGCAGTTGTCAACCCCTCGAACACTGTCTTCGGCTTTAAGCGATTGATTGGTCGCCAATTCAAGGACAAGGAGGTCCAGGACGATATGAAGCACTGGTGAGTATCTACGTCGTAGAGTGTCCCTTCATCTTACTCATTCGGCATGTAGGCCTTTCCAAGTCGTTCCTAAGAGTGACAGTCGTCCAGCAGTCCGAGTTGAGAATGGTGACAAGACACAGGAATTTGTGAGTGGATGTGTCTGCGAGTATGAAATGTATTGACACTGCTTACAGTCCGCGGAAGAGCTATCATCCATGGTACTTACGAAGATGAAGGAGACCGCCGAGCAATACCTCAACAAGAAAATCAAGTATGTCTTTCGTCATGGGTTACTTGCCAGAGGAGCGTTAATTTTATTCGCTTAGTCACGCTGTAGTCACTGTGCCTGCATACTTCAATGATGCACAAAGGCAAGCTACCAAGGACGCTGGTCAAATCGCCGGTCTAGACGTGCTCCGTGTTATCAATGAACCTACCGCTGCCGCTCTCGCTTATGGCCTTGACCGCTCGGATTCATCCGTCATCGCCGTCTACGATCTTGGTGGTGGTACTTTTGATATCTCGATATTGGAGATGCAGAAGGGTGTCTTCGAGGTCAAGTCAACCAACGGTGACACTCACCTTGGGGGAGAGGACTTCGATATTACTCTTGTCGATCATATCTTGAAGGAGTTCCAGAAGGAGTCGGGTATCTCCCTGAGCCAAGATCGGATGGCCATTCAGCGAATCCGTGAGGCTGCAGAGAAAGCCAAGATCGAACTTTCGTCGACAACCCAAACAGAGATCAACTTGCCATTCGTCACTGCCGACGCGTCAGGTCCCAAACACATCAACTTGAAACTCAGCAGAGCCAACTTCGAGGGCCTTGTTGATAAACTTGTCCAGCGGACTGTCGACCCCTGCAAGAAGGCACTCAGTGACGCCGGCGTGAAAGCTAGTGAAGTTAACGAAGTTATCTTGGTCGGTGGTATGACCCGTATGCCGAAGGTCGGTGAGACCGTGAAAGGTATCTTCGGTCGGGACCCTAGCAAGGGTGTTAACCCTGACGAGGCAGTTGCCATTGGAGCGTCCATCCAAGGTGGTGTTCTCGCTGGCAATGTCATCGACATCTTGCTCCTTGATGTTACCCCACTCTCCCTCGGTATTGAAACTCTTGGTGGTATTATGACGAAGCTTATCAACCGCAATACCACAATCCCTACCAAGAAGTCGCAGACATTCTCGACTGCGGCTGATGGTCAGACTGCCATCGAGGTCAAGATCTACCAGGGTGAACGCGAATTGGTTCGGGACAACAAACTCCTTGGTAACTTCAACCTTGTTGGTATTCCTCCTGCGCCAAAGGGTGTTCCTCAAATTGAGATTACATTTGACATCGATGCTGGTGAGTTTAAATCACCAGTTTTATTTGGCGCGTGCTGACCGTTTTCTAGACGGCATTGTTAATGTCTCTGCGAAAGACAAGGCCACCGCGAAAGATCAGTCGATGACCATTGCTTCTTCGTCAGGGCTCAGCGACAAGGATATCGAGCGTATGGTATCGGACGCTGAGGAATATGCCGAATCTGACAAGGCCCGTCGTGCGCTTATCGAGGAGGCAAACAAGGGTGAATCCGTTTGCTCCGATACGGAGAAAGGTTAGTTCATTCTTCTCGCAAGCGTTATGTGGGTGCTCATAGTTTCATGCTTAGCCATGAACGAGTTCAAAGACCAGCTTGACGCTACAGAGAAAGAGAAAGTCACTAAGCTTGTGGGAGAACTCCGCGAATTGGCAGTTAAGGGCCAGGCTGGGGATGCCTCGGTTACTGCCGACCAGATTCGGGAGAAGATCAATGAGACCCAACAAGCTTCGCTTGGTCTTTTCCAAAAGGTCTACGAAAAGCGTAACGCTGAAAATGCAGCCTCCGAGCCATCGTCAGAAAACAAGGAGGAGAAGAAGGATTGAATTCCCTAAGTTCCCGTTCTCGGCTTGTTGATCCTTTCTGCATGATCTCGTTGTGGCCCTTCGCCGTCCCTTCGTTTGCATTTGCCAACATTCTCGCTACCCGCACTCACATCACTCTGCATCGCATAGATTATGAGATAAGTACCACCACTCATACGTACTCTACTATGTCCTGTTTATTTGTCGCCATAAACCTCCTCTTTATGTAGTCGAGGAACACCCCACTCAATACATCCACCTCAATGTGTCGTCTGATCTATCAGGCAGTTGTACCCATGAAATCAGTTGGCAGTTGGCGAACTTCAATGTTCGCTGTGTCACTCTGACAGAGTTGTACCATTGTTCCTGGAGTAGCACACTCAACGCAAGAGACCCAGGCAACTGCTCCTTGACCATGGATTCAGATGACTCCGGTGGCGGGCCAAGCCTAGGCTGGATTGACCCACTGGCTTCCAGGCTCGAGTCCATCATGTTGAATAGCGAAGACACGCGACAATTATCATACCCTCACAACTCTCAGGATTTACTCGGGAGTAAATAGTATGTCATCCAGGAAATTTGTCAGACAACCTGGGAGGAACAGGAATATACATACGTCTAAATTATGTCCTGACTAGGGCGACATGACGGGGAGACAGACCGATCGTCGGTCGAAGACCAGAAATGTTCATCCCCTTGGACCTCGTCAGTGCCCAGTGTGTGTGCCGAAAGCTTCGACACACGCAGGTGCAAGAGCTGGCAAGGCTGGTTCGGAGCGTCGAACCCTACTCGACGTTGTAACCGCGCTGGGGTAGCACATGCCAGCCCATGGACGGCGAGACCTTTGCGCACTGGTACAGGGTAAGCTCGGATCGCACACCCTCCCGTGAACCTGGTTAACTGCTCACGTGTATAACCCAAATATTCAAACCCGTTGGCTCTTTGTTGAGTCTCCATTGTTGACTCCACGTCTGGGAGGGTCCCAATTCTAACTGGGAAACCATCTCCGTCGTCAGCCAGGATGGCAGCATCAACAAACTTTCAGCGCTGACTTGAAGGAGTGCTAGAGTTCGATTCGCTCTGTCGTGTCTGTCTAAAATTGTTCTGACACACTCAGACTCCTAGCTTGGCTCGTTGCCAATGACGGCATCTCCTCTATACTCTACCTTTAATCGATCGAGTCTGGTACTGAGCCCTTTACGCTCTGCCGAACTTATGATCAACAACTACTCTGTCTCTGTCTCCGCATAAGCGATGGCCGCTGGGCTAACTCATGTTTGATTCTCTGGATCCGGATTGTCATCCACGTAGAAAAGCGGTCTTTCCTTGTCCGCTTGAAGTATTGATCTGCAAATGTACGGCGTTTCCTCCACATCTTTTACATGGGGTATACGTAGGCGGCCAACTCTGATTGAAGTAGGTTGGTGCATGGAATGCGCTGAGGCCGTGATTCTCTCCTGATAGAGCCTGAACAGGCATGAGTGGTGAGCCAAGTCGGTCTGAAAGTCCGAACGAGCGATCAGCGGATCACACTTGTAAAATCGCCACGGGAGATGGAAACAAACACAAACGAATAGAGTTCCATGTTCAAAAGACGCATGATAGTACTAGTGTACTGTGTACTGATACGAGCGACACATCGGTTTCAAAGGAATAACGACTAGCTAGCGACCCATTACTTGAGTTGAGTTTGAGCCTTGCCTCCTAACCATTATTTGGGCCAAGTCCTCTCCGACTGTAAATGAAGTGTAGTCTACTTCGCGAGGTGAAACTCACAATGATGACGGTAGACAGACTGAGTCGGCGATAGCGAGGCCGAATTTTAGACTCTCCTTGTGTTGAGTACATCGCTTGGCGTAGGACTATGAGTGGTTCATGAAGTCCCTGGGAGGCATAATCAATACAATTCCAAGTTCTGTTGGATGGAACTAGTACGTACAGCATCGGTCGACGAAAATTCAACGTACGCTGAAGGTATGGCAAGTGGTTCCTTTTCGGCGGGGACGCGACAATCAGTTTCCTGTCACTGGTAATGAGCTAGTCGCGTGCCGACCTGTTTTCTCGCCTGCGTTGGCAACTTTTCCCGCAGATATGGATGAAATCTTGGTGAATCCGAAGAACGATGGGCAATGGGTCTTGAGGTATCCATGAACGAGAATTCGAACAAAGAAGAGCTTGCAAAAGAAAAGCTGTTGGTGACCTGACCTGGTGGACGTCAAAATGGGACCGGAACAAAGGACCAACGGCAAGCGGTAAGTAGACACGCAAGTTGCCTAAAACCATGGATTCAGCCTTCAATCACACCAGGGCTCTAGACCCGCGAAAATGGATGCCTATGCCCTCAACGACACCACGGACTGTTCTTAAAAACATGAGAACCGCCCAAGACTCGGACGTGCGGGTATCTGGTAGCGGAAGGCAGTAGATCTTCTGCTGTGCATGTTCTAGCTCAGTTCACCAATCATATTCCCTAGGTCGTTGATTTAGGATACAACCCGGCTCCTGGACTGCGAGTGCAAGCCGCGACGTTTTGGCTACGTGATCGAGAGCAACAATTTGCTTCGAATTTCGTGGGCAGTAGAGCCTAGCCACGAGGGCAATGGTTAGCAAGCTTGTGTATCAAACGATGCGCTGCCAAGTTGCCTCTTTCTGCCCTTTCCCGGTCAGAGCCAGACAGTTGCACAAATGCCAGCCCCTAACGCAAGGACTGCCGACCGCAACATGCGCTCGTTTCGAGCGTGACGTGACTTCCGACAGGGGATATGTCACGTCACGTTGCGGCGACAAAGGGCAAGTCCCACAGGCAAGTCGTTCATTTACCAGCATGGATCTGCAAGAGTGCGACTCAACCTGCGACTATTCCAGTAGCTGTCAAGATGACCTACCAACATGCTTGACACAGCGGCCCAATGCGCCCGAGGTGGCATCTACAGGGGGATCGGAGTGGGACGTGGATCGTCGGGCCCGGCCAGTACTGAGCCAAGACGCCCCCTCGCCAAAGAGATTTTAGTAGAGCGAAGCAAGACACCCACCAAGTGGTTTGAAGAATCCCCAGCACATCCATGTCTTTGAGATTGCGTCCTGACTCCAGGCTGGGATACACAGTCACCCAGGCATCACCTGCTGCGTCAAGTGCCTCGGAATCTGGAGCGTGAATCAAGTACGTGTTGTGTTGGGATCAATTCTGCGTGTAACTTGCAAATTCTCACCGTGCGGTGATTCGATGATTCGGCAAGCCACCGTGCATGATCAAGACGAGGGGGAGTAAAAATGGGCTCGTGGTCCTCAAACACGACCTATGTGCCTCCAGACACAGCGAGTTGGAGCGGTGTCAGCTCCCCTGGGCCGCTAAACTTGAAGCCGAAGTGATGTTCGGGTTCATGGACTTGACGAGAGATCGCTGACCCCCCCGGACACGATGAAAATATAGAATGTATGTGCAAGAACACTTTGTCGGCTTGGGGACGGTCGAAGCAAGTGTGGCCGTGAGGAAAATATGTGGTGGACAACTCCGCTCTTCCTACCAGTACCACGGTCACAGGCCATATCTCCGCCATTTCGCATGTCTTCCTTCCTTCCTTCCCCTCATTAGTGGGTCGTTGGGTTTTTCAAACCTGGTCATTTAATTTTATCTGTGTTTCCTTGACATTGCCATCACCTTCCTCGCTCGTAATTCTATCGAGCTCCATCTTTCCATGCCACTTCATCCGCTGTGATGGATTTGTCGTAGCATGCCCAGAAATTCTCTTGCTCAAGCTAATGGACGCTCAGATTATTTCGACGATCCCAAAGAGCACTGGTTTCCATCCGACGTCCAAGCAACTCGGATTTGAGGGCTTCCCCCCCTAGTCCAGTGTTCATCAGCACCCAAACCTTTACTGGCTCATTTTGCTCGCTACTCGGCTTTAGGTCTTGGGCTCATTCCCAATCAAGGGCCTGTAACTCGTGCATTTCCAGTTGCCTATAACCTCCATCGGTGCTATGAGGAATCATCACAGTGGCAATCAATCCGGGCTTCCTCACTGTGAATTCGAGTCATTACTTCCTCGCCCAGAATAGTGAATCATCCTTGGCTTCCTTCACCTTCTGTGTTTTCCCTGCTAGTTGGAACACCATCGAGATTTCCGGATCCACTTCAGGGGCATGTCATTTCGGTGCATCGTGTGTATTTGTCATAGCTTCTGCGCCCGCCTCCTCCTGCTCTGATAGACACTCCAGCTATGCTGAGTTCATGTCACATTCTCTTACCACCATCAAGCGTCTAGTTTCCGTCAGAATGATCGAAGCCTACCACTGCAAACGGAATAGGAAATTGTCTGGAGCACTGGTCAATGCCTCGAGAAAGCTATGGTAGTACCGCGTAGTGTGCGTCTGCATCGTACAGTACGAAGGTCACTAATGCAGATCCTGTCTTGTACGTTCCGGAGGTCAACATTCTCCTGCATGTCGTCACGGCATGTTACGTAAAATGTCATGTTGTACCCGTTGCACGGTCATTTTTCAAGGTGTCGCTAGATAATTCAGTTCGTACTACTGGAGTGGAGTGGCTGGTTATCAGTTAACCATGGCAACTTGCCTATGCATACTGCGTCTGATCTGTGTATAAATGCAGATGACGAGAGAGAGACAATTCATCCTGCTTGTGCAATTACATAACCAACCCCCTCCCGGATGACGGAACGAAAAGACACTCGGAAGCAATTGGAGACACCTTGTCCTCAGACACGCATGCAAGTGCGTTTCAGGTCCCTTACACCACTTCGATATCCCCCTATTTCCTGTAGCCGCGATTATCTTAACGCAAGGTTTTCATTACTCTCGGGCTTTGATTCCCCAAAACGGCGTTTCTGTAGTACACTTCGCATGATGGAACCACAAACTTTACCGGGTCCTCCTACCTCAACGGTGACTACCTCCGTAAGCCACCTTCGCAATCCTTGGCAGGAGTCACTGGCATCTGAAGCTACCCTCTGAGTCGCAGAACGCTGCCTTATCGCAGACCTCCAATGCTGGCTCGGAGCCGCTCGTGATGCAGATCGTCGTACGCAGAGACCTCTTTGACGTAAGTCTGTGTTAAGCTGACGTAATGGTCAGAATAATTTGTGCGATGTCTGATTCTGATTCGCTATCAAAGAAAGAGAAGTGGGGTGTTGGACCACTCATGGCCCAGGCGGCGCATGCGGCCACCTCGGTAAGCGTATTGCATACACGTTCCCGTCTTTCCACAGCTGTTGACGCCTTTCGCCGGCAGGTTCTGCACGAGACGCATGAACGACAAGAAACGATCGACTATCTGGCGGACCTCAGGAACATGCGCAAGGTGAGTTTCAAGGATCGAGATCTACGTATAGTTGATGCGAGATCCGCGTAGGTTGTGCTTCAGGTGCGTTGCATTCATCTTGGACGTTTTTTCATGCACAGTTAACTCTATAACTCGGCTCGTGTTTCAGACACCAGATGTATCTACGCTTGAGAAACTTTCTGCTGCACTATCAAGCACTGATCCGTCGCCGATACCACATCATCTATGGATAGAACAGCCAGAAAACATTCCTACTTGCATCGCTCTCGCACCTAATAGAAAGGAGAAGTCGATACGCAAAGCGTTGGATAAATCATCGTGCCGACTTTGGCGAAGCGATTAACGGTATTTTAGTGATATGTAATGTACACATTGGGTTCATGCCGGATTGCACTGATGTTTAGACGGAACATAGCGTCTCATCCACGCATCTCAACGCCGTAGCAGCTTTAACAGTTTCTCTATCCCATCCAACCCAAATCCATCCTCGGTTGGGTAACACACAAACATCCGCTGGGAAAACGTATCAAATTTGCGCTAAGAATACTGCTGGTCAGTTCGACACTTGACCGTTATGAAACTAATTGACCCGAAAATCGTGTCGATTGAGGAGGTGCGCACCACGTGCGACCTTTCTGTACGTTTGGCTAAGCCACGTGAACTTCCATCCAGATATATTCCTAGTTGGCCTGAGATCGCTTGCTGCGCTGATGTTGAAAGTAACCGTAAGATGGCCTGGCTTGTGACCCATGACCCCCTCGGAGTGTTGCTTGTGAAGATCTCGCAGTACTGTGTGGATCAACCGTTCAGATGTGCCTTTCGGTGCATTGGGGAATTGAGCAGCGTTCTTAATAACGTAGGAATCTCCAGCCGGAGTAAGAATCAAGACGCCAACCACCTACAAGGCTGGTAAGTCGTTGGATACTCTAAAAATGCTTTATGGTCTTACCCTCCCGTATTGGAGTGCAACCCAATACTTTCGATTCTCGAAGTCGAGCCACGGGTCGAAGGATGTCTGACGATACTCAGCATGATATATGGCATAGATCAAGCAATGGTACCCACAGCAGCCAGCTGAAGGCCATTGCGAGCGTGTTTCCAAGCAGCAATACCGTCTTCGATCTCTCGCCTAAGATCATCCGACCAGTCCTGTCGCAAGATGCATTTGACCTCCACGTTCGCTCTCTCCGCCCGCCTGAGATTTTTCTTCAAATCCTTGACCACGGATCCATGCCCACCCTCGTCGCCCTCCTGCGTCATCTCGAGGATGTGTTGAAGGTCGATGACGTCCTCGCTGATACAGCTGACAGTAGACCACCCCATGTCCGCCAACAGCTCCCCAATCTCCTCGGGGACGCAACAGTACACGAGGCGCAGATCGTGGGACTGGACCCATGCGATGAATTGTGTCACGGTCGGCTTGAGCGCCGCCTTGTCAGAGACGAGGGGCCTCCCCCAAGCGAAGACCCAAGCCTTGGTGTGCAAGTACCCCTGAACGGGGAGGAACGACGACTGTGGGACGGGGTCGGACGGTCGCCAGATGTGGTACCGCGATCTCTCGAGCCAGGCGGTGGATGTGGCATGTCCGTATTGAGCTACGAGGGCGGCGAGTTCGGCGTTGTCTATGTGATTGCCATCGATAGGGTCAGGTATCTCGAGTGGGTTCTGGTCTAGATGGAAATCGGGGCCCTCATCGTCATCGTCGGACCGATCGCTCGCGGAACTCGGGGTGATCGGCGATGGCGTAGAGTCATCAATATCCGACTCATGGTTTGAGCCGTGGTTCTTGAACGCGTTGAGGAAACGGTGCATTGCTGGTCTGTCTGATCCCGGGTAGCACACTCGTTGTCTCCATTAAAAAGAGAGAGAAATGGATGATTTATAGGGCGAGAACCTCCTCTGCTGACAATCATGATGGACACCCTTGAATGTTTAGAATGGATTACGTCATTCATTAGTAGGTGTCCCCCCGATCGTCCTCGATCAGATCTCTGACGCGGATGGGCTGAGTCGGATCAGACTTGGCAAAACAGTGATGGTGCCATTCTCATGAGTCGGCGTCTTACAACAATCTACACCAGAGGTTCCGGTCGATCATCCTCCTTCCTCATCGTCCATCCAGGCCAAACACGGTCCACCGCTCCAATCAGACTCCAATCCCGAGACTCACGTCCGACCATCAGGTGCAGATGCACCTCGGAGAGAACAGGCGTAGTCCGTTGCATAAACGCTTCCGCACGTCGCTCCACCATCCGCTCCGAAGCGACTTCCGGAACGATCACCAGGTTCGTCAAGCGTGGCATGCGCGTGATGACGGCGTCGAGCGCATGTTCCTCGTCTCGATCCCGTGCGAGCGCGTCGCTCACGATGTACAAGTAAGCCAGTGACGTGCAGACGGCGTTCAAGGCAGCACCGAGTCCCGCGTTGGTCAGCCGCGAGATGCGGTTCAGCGTGAGTCGTTCGAGGGTCGAGCCGGATGCGCTCACGAGGCATGTGAGCTCGTCGTCCTTGATGGAAACGTCCACAAGCTCGATCTCGGTGAGGCAACAGGACGGCGAGGCTAATGGGATGGTGTGGTTGCTGGAAGGGAGGACACTGAGGATGGAGAGACGCTTCAACGATGGCCATGTAGCGACGCAGGAGGCTAATTGAACCATGCTGAGGGTACATCTGCCTCTGAATGCTTCCAGTTTGCTCAGCCCACGAAGAGCATCAGCGAGATCGTCCGGTGGAACGACTAGGTCCTTTTCCGGATCGAGGCATAAGGTCTGAATGTCCTTGGCGACATGTAGGATGGACAGGAAAGCTTTCGCAAACAGTGCGCGACGCGAGTCACCCTGTTGTAACCGCAGCTTGGCTAAAAACATTGGTGAGGCATCGGTCGAGGGAAGCCCTGGACAAGGGTCCCAGGTTGCGTGTTTCTTCAAGTAGCCTACTGAGAGGTACTTGATGCCAAGACCAAGACTAGGGCGCGCAACAAGTGCACTCGCAAAACTGGCTATTTCAGGAGGATATCCGCGTTGGCTATCTTCCGAGCGAAAATCGATCAACAGCAAGTTGAGCGCACATGTCCATTCCCGACATACGAGTGCAGAGGACAACATATCCTTTCGCCAACTGCGATATGTCGGTGGAAGGCGCAAGTTTTCAAAGATGAGGAGAAGGACGTCTATGGGAAGGGAGATGGTTCTGCGCTCGCTCATAGGGCAAACTGGAAAGACGCGCACGACGCGGCCGATCGTCGCAGAATGATCAGACACAGGGTGGGAGAAAACACCGTGGGTCATCATGGTGTATAGCAGACGTGAACTGGTGAACGAGACGGACACGCTCTGCGTGTTTTCCGTCAGCGGTTGGTCGAACTCGAAGATGATGGTGCTAGAGCCTGTCGTAGATCCAGCCTCGCTGAGCACAAGTTCCCCACAGATTTTGGTTGTTTTGTATATGGTCTGCGAACGACCAGAGTGTTGATCCACCATAAATACTATGTTGCAAATTGGGAGTGAAGGAGCATTCTGGATTACGGGCCCGTCCTGGGACTCGGAAGAAACACCGCTGACGACGGAAAGTGAGGACGACAGGGGTGTAATTTGCTGAGGGGATTACAACCAATGATCAACAAGCCTGAAGAGATGCTACAAAAGGAAACTTCCGCACCCATGCCTCACGACGCTCGGTCCGAGTGACGTCGTTGCTCCATAACAAGGTTATACGGACGCTCGAGAATTGGCGCTGAGCCTCATTGTCGAACAGGACACATAACACAGTTTTCCTCAATCGGGTGTTGAAACGCAGCTCGGAGACCTCCCAATCATATTCGCTTTCCCAATAGCCAAAGGACATGATAGCTCTCCCTTGTTCAGCGGTGCTTGAAGTTGTCGCGAACAATGACGTGTGATTGACGTGGTGCAAAACCGCTGGAATATTGCCCCGAGAGTGTGGTATCACCTGTCCAGTGCTGTTGATACTATGCGATGTTGCCGTACAGCTGAAGTGTCAGTTGTTCGGCAGAGGCACAAAGACAAGAGCGGTACTGTCGCGGCGCGGTGAAACCCCCGGACTGTCCAATTCCCGTACTTCGTGGAGGTGCGGCGGTGATGTGGCCGTTGAAAACTATATGTCATAAGGCTGGTTGACCCCCAACTGCATGTTTTCGTTTCTTCGGTTCTCTTCACTGCACGTTGCGCAGTAGTTACCCCCGATAATAGCGCTTCACTCGGCGTCAGGGAAAGTGTTTGAAGCTGTGCGTCGAAAGGTACGTGGCCAAGATCTTGGTGATAGGTGAGCTAAACGAAGACTTGCGCAGTACATTAGCCCCCACCCTCGCAAAGTCCATTTGGGTGTCTCTCGAGCGTGTCCTTCGCGGGTGTGCCAGTGGGGACGATCTCAACCCGACGGATCACGTCACCTGCACCCTTGCCAGCGCTCATCATGCCTATTGTGGTTCAATATGCAATCAGTTGGTACAGGACTTCTCGTATGATGACAGCTAGAATTGTCTAGACTGCCTCGAGGTACACGAACCCTGACTATGTTTACTCGGCATGAGACCAAGTCCATCCTCCCTCCCTCGCCTTGTTCCTCTTTGCACATTGTCCGCCCCCGCAGGCCTAGTTCCTTTGCAGACGTTGAACAATGGTATCCACGCTGAATGTGTGTGGACTCAAGATTCCCCGTCCACTGCAAAAGCATCTCGTGGTATCT
Source organism: Lanmaoa pseudosensibilis (assembly GCA_038092875.1). Lineage (NCBI taxonomy): Eukaryota > Fungi > Basidiomycota > Agaricomycetes > Boletales > Boletaceae > Lanmaoa > Lanmaoa pseudosensibilis. The sequence goes on from JBBPRF010000249.1 coordinate 29,594, forward strand.
CTGACGACGTTCACGATCTTCTTCACTGCTTTCCTGCTCTTCCTTCTGGTCGGACTGTCGCTGACAATCATACCTTCGATATACATCATCGAGGTGTCCGCGCTGAATTCGGCGAACCTCGTCTCAAATGCGGCCACGAGCCTCTACTTTGGTGTATGGGGCGTTTGTGCGACCAAGCGAGTAGACCCTACTCATGCATGTTCTCGTCTGTCGAGTGCTAATTCTCTTCGCAGCTCGTTCACCTCGGAGATAGCGCAAGGTGCATGCTACGGTCCTCATCTCGGTTACACGATCCCGACGACTTTCCTCAGTGATGTCGGACTCTCGACACAGCTCGCAAACGTGGCCGAGACGGCTCTGTTGTTGGTTCTCTGTCTCCATCTCGTCGTGGCGGGGCTCTCTACCGTTATCTTTGTCCTCTCCTTGTTCTTGCACTCACATGCCGTCGCTATCATTACGCTCATCATCGCTATCGTGGCTGCGATCATCGGGAGCGTCGTGTTCGCTGCGGACGTGGCTCTTGTGGTCGTCGCCAAGAACAATATCGATTCGTTGTTCTCGGGTGCGAATTTCAGTGTGCAATTTGGGAATGGGGTGTGGATGATCCTGACAGCGATGGCACTGACGTGGGTCGCTGTGGTGGTGTTGTCTGCGAGAGCGTGCTACTGCTGTGGAGTACGACGGTGAGTTTTTTTTTGGGCAGTGAGTTCTGTGCGAGCGGTGTTGACGTGGTTGGTGATTTCAGTCCAAAGGTGTCTCTACCTGAGATGTCGGAGAAGCCACTTTTATAGGGTTGGGTCTATGGATTGGTGTTTCATGTTGAGCGCTTTGAGTAAAGACTTTGACGAATCGTAATACTGGTATGAACGTAATGGATTTCTTGTTTTTTTTTTGTTCGTTAGGGGCAACTGCGTCGATCGCGCATCGCACGTTCGAGTCTCAGTAATCCGTCCATGCTCTCAAAGCGTTAGTCGTATTGGGTATTTATCAACTATAGGGTACTATCCCTTTGCTATCGCTACAATAAATGTCTAAATACATCTGCGTGATGTTGACAATGGCGATCATATAGCGGCAAGAACGCCGCTCGCGAGGACGAGCCCTCCAAAGACGGAGAGCGGGTCGACTGCAGAACCAAGCGCAGCATTGGTGCTCTGAAGAGGCTTGTCGGTCAGGATCATGTACGCTTGGGATGGAAAAGGGACAACTGACGAGCTGCTGTGCGCTAGATGCGGCGGGGCATCCATTTTGACATCCAAGGTTGAGGTTGCTGCCGATGACGGAGGCGAGGCTGGAGTCTATGGGGAATGGCTCTGGCTCGGCGACAGGTGAAGAGACGGCTAGATGTATAGAGGCGGTTAGCAAGATATGGTGTTTTTGTGATGGAGAAACTGACCTAGTGCAGCCATGGCAAGGAGAGTGATCCAGAAGTAAAGGAGGGCACGGGTGGTGGAGTGTGTGTGCATGATGATAAGGATTGAGTGTGGTCGGGGTGAAAACTCAATCAATGAGCAGGAAATCTGTTTTTCGGATGGCTACATGTTGCAACTCGACTTTCTTATAGCAGCGAGCCATGTGTCCAGGAATAGAACTTGCTTTCATCCGAAAAGGGAAGTCGTTGAGTGAGGGAAGCCCCTAATCAAAACATTGTATAAACATTGTACAAGGTCGCTCGGCTATGGGACAAGGAGTTGGTACAGACACGGCACATATCGTACACGCAAGACAACGCGCTGCTTGTTCTTTCATCGCTACCCCGATGGGGTACTTTCTACTTGGATGCGCAAGTGCAAACCTGGCCCTGAGCAGTGCACACGCAGTTTTCACCAGACCCGCGACAGTCACACTGTACATACGCTGTGTGAGCTCATCTTCGGTGCGAATAAAAGAGGGTACCTTGGTCGAGTGAGGGGCATTCACGCATGGGCTGCAGTTGCACTTTCCCTTGGGGCATGTACATCCCGTCCCAGAGGGCCCGCAGGCGCTGAGTACGGTCAGATTGGTTTAGTGACAAACATGTTGAAGACGTACCCGCAGTTGCTCTGGCAGGTACAATTTTGTGGAGTGGTCATCGTCGTCGAGTGATGTCGAGTCCACTTTGGATAGGAGCTCGCGGGTAACAGATCAACAATTCCCACGGTAAGATCACTTCCGATCACGATGAACTCGTATCCCGTCGAGCTGTTGGCGCAGCTCTCCCCGGTCATGTTCGTCGCCGGCCTCGGTGTCGCTAACCAAAACGCAGCACAGTCATCCCCGCCTCAATCGCCCCCGCCCCCACCCCCGCCCTCAAAGACCCAGGATCCGTTTGCCCTCCTCGTCTCCCGTCTCCGCGATACCCTCCAATCCCAGCCCCGACCCTCCATATGGGCCCCAGAGCGAACCAGCTCTTTCCACATGGTCCTCGTCGATAAAAACGTCCGCTTCCCGCCCCGCAAGCTTGTCTCGCCTGATGACCCTTCCTATTCATCGGCTCGTTCACCGCTGTCTCCACTCACCCCTTCCTCACCGCTCTACCCAGACGGCTTGATAGCCCCGATATGGATTCGTAAACATACCGCCTTTCTCCCTAGCGTGTTTGTCCTCTTTTTGCGCATGTTCGAGGCACCGAATGCAGCACAGCGTTCCCCGCTCGATCCACCTGACGCGGACCACGAACGCGAACGCACGGAAGAGGAACGGAAACGAGATACAGAGCTAAGCGCAGAGATTGCGCAGCGCAAGAAGACAACGAGTGAACGAGGCATCAAGCTGACAGTCGTGTTGTTGGCCAGCAGGAGGATGCTCGGTATGTCTCCAATCCACACTTCCTCCCCGTGGCAGCTCGTGACGACCGTCAGACGATCCGTCGTTGGACAGTCGGCTATCTTATATCCGAAGGCAGAGTGGACTGGATTCGAGAGCCGCGCTATTTGTCTTGAGTCCTGTCAGTCCAGCAGAACTCGAAGAGTTTGTTCGCAGGTGGGTCGGCACACCATCTTTTTCGTATCTTGGGCTGACTCGGTCAGCTTGCAAGACGCGCTGTACGAGCCCGCAGTGGAGTACTACACTTCCCACTCGAAACGGGTCCGTCGAAAGCGCAACCGACACTCACAAGCGTCGTCCTATAACCCACCACCCCTGATTCCTGTCGGCACTGCCAGCCCACGCCCGCTTCGTCCAGAAGGCTGGACAGTCCGATATGAATACAAGATGGCGTGCTTTGCAGAATTCAGAGGTGAAGACGAAGTGGCGCTCAAGTGTGTCAGACGCCTTCACACTCGAACCTTTCTCTGACATCATCTAGACATTACCAGGATGCGTATACGACTCTGATGATCATGTTTGGCTCTACTGCCATCTTGCCTCCTCGAACCAAGCGATGGGCAGAAGCAAAGGTACTTGCAGATACCATCAACTTCAAAGTGAGGTTCATACCCGGAAACAAATGTTGGAAGACGCTTATTTGTCCCCAGATCACAAAGCTCTACCTCTACAACAATGAGCACGCACTCGCGCTTTCGCATTACAACTTGCACATGCGCCGTTTCGCGGACTTTTCGCGTGGTTGGGGCATCGGCGAGGAGACGTTTGAGTATTGGAGTTGGATGGCACGGCAGTCAGTCCCATCGCATCACATCCTATGGGTACTCTCATCACGGACGCCATCTCTGGTCACAGACATCGGGTGCTCGCAGAGCTTCTCGAGCAGGGCTCCCGTTCTACGCTCACACTCCCGACACATGCCCCACTCACACGGGCATTGGGCGCGCCGGTCGGTCCGAATGGTGCACCACTCGACATGGACGCAGTCCGGACACTTGGATTGAACCCCAGCCATGCGCTGCAACATCCGGGTCATTACTATTACATGGCAGCGCGCTGTACCGAAGCCAGACGCGAACGGTTTTTAGCGAGCGAGAGTGCGTCGCAGGGTGCGAATGCGGCACCTGGATTTGCCAACGAAAAAAAGGTGGATCACTTGACGATCGCGTTGGAGGTATCCCTCTTTTTTTTGTTTTTGTTTTCGACCGCGTGTACGTTTGGTTGATGTTGTTTCTGTGCTTGGTGGCAGCTCTACACAAAGTCGTACGAGCTGTTCAAAAAGTATAGTTCGACGGCGAGTCAGGGGAGACTGACGTTGTGGATTGCGTATCGCATCGCCCATACCTATTACCAATCTGGCAAATTCGAGTTGGCCATTCGGTGCGTACCCTTGATTTTTTTTGGACAGCTGCACAGATAAACTGATCGGGCGTAGGTTCTTTGAACGAATCGCCAAGACGTACCGGCGGGAAAAGTGGAATGCGATGCTCCGTCCACTCTTTCCCACTTGGTATGCCTGTGCGAAGAAGCTGGGCGACGTGGAGCTGACGGTGAGGTTGTTAGTAGAGATGATTGGATATGGTGTGTGGATCCGTGGTTTCGTTATTGCCTACTGATCTTACATTGTGGAATACAGGCGACATTGACGAGCCAGGGACATTGCAAGACGATCTATTAACACTTCTCCAGGTATGATGTTATTCATGTGTCAGCGAAAACGCCATTGAACCTCGAGCGTCAGACCTCCGTTCCGCTCTCCACAGACATCTTGGTCGTCGACCTCAAAGAATCTGAGCCAATTCGTATGTCCTAGGACAGCCATCCATGCGATCGAATTGACGCCTTATCCAGTGAACACTTCGGTGGTTTTTTGGAAACACGACGTCCAAGTAGGCGAAGAAGCCGCCTTCCAAATCTCGCTGGGCGCGCCGTCGGATGCCATGATCTCTGCGCTCCCGATCCACTCGATTTCGATCATGTTCTCGGAAGGGTATACGCCGATCATCATCCATCACGATACATCTACACATTCGGAACTGGTGCGGCTCGTGCCGTTGGGTCAGATACGAGGAGAGAAGCCCGTCGAGGTTCGGGTGCATCTGAGGTGGCGACCGGGCGACCAGATCGTCTTGACCGGCACGCTTGCCTCGGATGTCCCTGGTGTATTTAGCGTACGTGGCTTTCCTACCCCTCCTTTTTATAGCCACGATGACAGGATCGATGGTGCAGGTCTCGAACATTGTGGTAACGCTGAAAGAAGGAGGATGGACGATCGAGGTACCACACGAGCCTTGTGCGTCGCGCGAATCGAGACTCACAGCTCCTCGGTGGATGAGTTCTGTTCGACCTGTGTCGTTTATCCCGGTGACGAGGAACGATTCTGCAAGCATCATGTGAGTGCGCTGGTCCTTTTTTGGTTTCAACCTCTGTGCATGACACGTTTTCGTTTACGTCAGCGTTCGACATCGGCCGCACCAACTCTCGTTTTCGTTTTCGCACCATGAGCCTGCGTTGCTGGACGAGGCGTATCCGATCGAGATCGAGATTACGAACACAGACGATCGGGCGCTAGACGTGGTCGTTGATGTGTTGTTGCAGCCGACCGAGTTGGATGAGGCAGGTGTGTTTCCTCTCCTTGTCGTTCCACTCGAACGCATACGAAGTTCTTTTTGCTCCCCGCTCACGCTCACCCCAACAGTGCAATCCATCACCCTTGACGACCAGAAGTCGTCAGGACTGAT
>JBBPRF010000250.1:0-35019 GCA_038092875.1 Lanmaoa pseudosensibilis
TACGATACTGCTCAACCTCCAACGCTCGTCTATAATAATATTCCTTCACTTCATCATGCATGGATGCACGTCCGCTGTTAGACGTGTTCCATTTCGATCGAGATCGATCTACTAGTAGCGTGTGTATCACGTACTTGGGCGTAAAGTATATCTAGCTTCGGATTGTCGTCGCACCAGACCTCGAGGCTGGCAAACGGAATTGACTCAATTGCTGGCTTCAAAAACCGTGCAATTGTTAGTTCCTCGCATAGAACGCGATCGTGCGACCTCCCATACGGTGGACGGACAACGTCCAAGTCCACTATATATTTCCCTGTGAGGACATTTTCATCCGTCTTGCACCAATATCAATGACAAAGCTCACGCACAATCTACTCACAATCCCGGGAAATACCAATACAGATGATCCCTGAGCTCGTTGTCAGTGGGGACTCTACTTCGTGGCCAACCTGTGCTCGCCATCGTTGAATTTTCTAATTTCTGACACGACCAACCAGGATCTTTTAGCTCCGTAAGAAAGCGAACAAGATCATATACCCTCTAAGCATGACTGTTCATTTCGAGTGTTCTCGTGCCATCGGTTCTGTGGACGGTAGATATTGTGTTCCACTACGCACCGGTTTTCCATACTATGTATGACTCCCAACCTCAAGTGTGAGCGCAAGGTCAGGGAGTAATGCGCGCTGCTCTCCTCGCGGTCGGGGCCTAACACCTATGAAGCAAGTCGTCGATAGACGGTCTCCTGCATGGCTAACACGTGTCTTTTAAGCTTTCTGATACTGCGTGGGTTATCGCCAATCCTTTCACATATGAAGAGCACTGCGGGAAACTTGTCACAGAACGCCTCGAAAAATTGGCGGACACCCGTATACGTACGCGCAAGGACGGCGCTGCAACGTCCGTCAAAGTCAACAAGACCTTCGCAGATAGGATCGAACGAAATGCAGAGCGTGAGCGGAGGACAGAAGAGAAGAGAAGGCTGAGAAAGGCCGAGAAGGCTATGGAGGAGGACAGAGTGGAGGTCGCGAATGAGGCCATGTCTAGACGAAGAGGAAGTGGCCGGTGGGGGGCAGCCCTTGCTTCTTAGCGACCCTCGATTCAAAGGACGAAACGACGAGACGTGGGAATCGAGGACTCTTCATGTGCAACAGCGTGACCATAATCGTGTCAAGATTGGTTCGCATAGCGCACTCTCGTTGTTTGAGCAATTCAACAGAGCAGAGCACCCAACATCCTGTCAACGGGACATGATCAAGGACTTCTCAAGGCTGCTTGCAGTGACGAGGAACAGAGGCTAGTGCATGACACTGCATGTTCCTGTCCAATAGTATGTGAAATTGATGGTAGGACCACTCGCATAATCTGGTGACCTTGAAATAATGCAAGGGAAAACTCACTTCGGGGCGATGTTATACTAGAAAACTGGAAAAGCCACTCCCAGCGTTATAAACCATGTACTAGATAAATGGAGTTGGGTAGTCGTGTGATTGGCTGCAGTCGTAGCGACCACGAGGGGAAATACAACTTTCCAGTTTCCACGCTCCTCCCACTTCCGATTGTGCTCATAGACGTCATCGAGTACAACACACATCGTCAGTTCAGTGGTCTAATGGTTATGATTTCTGTCTCACACACAGAAGGTTCGGAGTTCGATCCTCCGCTGAACTAATTGTTTTTCATCTCTGTACGTGTTTGTGCGTATGAAGGCTAAGTATTTTACTTAATTCTCATCCATTTCTCTGCTCCGATCAGCTACGGAACACCCCCAGACCCGAGTTTTGGTCTGCGTTCTCGCTACCCTTGTCGTGCAATGAAGGATGAGGGCCTTTCTATTGCGTACGAGTTTGACGTCTTCACGTTTGACATGCACCTGACTTTTACGCAGAATGATATCTGATTTCTTCTACCCCAACGTGGGCGGGGTAGAAAATCACATATACATGCTCAGCGCCAACCTCATCCGTCGAGGCCACAAAGTCATCGTCATCACGCACAGTCACCCTCCAGACCGCGTCGGCGTACGTTGGCTGCTACCCTCGCTCAAGGTATACTACATTCCCTTCATGACCATCGCTTCGTCTGCCACCTTGCCGAATTATTTCACGTTCCTCCCGTACTTTCGGACGATCATCGTTCGGGAGCATATCCACTTGATCCATGCCCACGCGAGCCTCTCGTCTCTCGGTCAAGAAGGCATCCTGCACGCCCACTTTTTCGGCGTGCGTACGGTGTTTACGGATCATAGTTTGTTTGGGTTCGAAGACGCGGCAAGCATCTTGACCAACAAGCTCCTGGCAGCCGCGCTCAAAAACGTCGACGCTGTAATCTGCGTCTCGCATACGGGGTAAGTCCAATAAAGTAAAAGGGTACGCGCCGCGTGCAACGTGTAGAGCCAACGTGGAACATGACAGGCGCGAAAACACCGTCCTTCGGGGACAACTGTTCGAGCCTTCGGAAGAGGACCCCTCAGTGTCTGTCGTGCGATCGAGTGTATACACTATCCCGAACGCACTCGTCGCTGAACAGTTCACGCCTTCACCTCAGCCGCAACCGCTGGATACTAGTGAGTCCACTCCACTATCTTGACATCCCCTTTGCCCGACCGAGGAAAAATTCAACAAATCCATATAGTCAACATCGTCGTCATTTCGCGCCTGGCTTATCGCAAGGGTATCGATCTCCTCGTAGCTACTGCACCTCGTATATGTGCCGCCTTTCCAAACGTCAACTTCATCGTCGGTGAGCGAGCGAGCCCCAAATTATTCCGCAACGCGGTTGATGGTCACTAAACTCCACGAATTTTCGAATCAGGTGGAGATGGCCCGAAATTGAACGACTTGCTCCAAGCACGTGAACGTCATCTCCTCCAAGACCGAATCGAACTGCTCGGCCCCGTTCGACACCGCGACGTGCGCAATGTGAGTTTGCCCCCCACCCATTCGCCATTCCCATATCTCGTTCTCGTTTTCATTCACCCGACGCCGACACCTACCTAACCAGGTCCTCATCCGTGGCTCCATCTTCCTCAACACATCCCTCACCGAGTCCTTTGGTATCGCCATCCTCGAAGCCGCTTGTACAGGCCTCTACGTCGTCTCCACCCGCGTTGGCGGTGTCCCAGAGATTCTCCCCGAAGACATGATTTCCTTTGCAAACCCCGATGAAGATGGTACGTCTCCTCTCCCCCTCCCCCTCCCTTTTTTTTTCCTTTTCGCCGAGAAAACTGTCCCATACTCTACGCTCTAACCACCCCACCACCCCCCACAAGACGTCTTCCGCGCACTCTCCGAAGCGATCCAGATCGTCACCCAGGGGAACCACGACCCCATCGAAGCCCACGCCCGCGTTAGACGTTTCTACGATTGGATGCACGTCGCTGAGCGGACGGAAGCGGTGTATGAGACCGTCGTGCGATCTGAACCCATCGATTTTCAGACTCGGGTCACACGGTGCGTTGTCGTTTTTCCTTCGGCGGATGTTCGATGTGCGATGTGTGTTTGTTGATGGACTGATCGTGTGGATACAGGACGATGGCGTTGGGTCCGTTTGCGGGGTTGATCTACACTACCATTCTCATCGTCGATTGCCTCTTTTTTCTGTTCTTGGAATGGTGGATGCCAAGGGAAGACATGGATTTCGTGCAGGAACATTGGAAACCCGACGTTTTTGCCGAGTTTGCTCAGGAAGCCCAAAGTTCAGTCGAGGAAGCACCTTTGGACATAGACACATTACTTGATTGTCCAAATGAAACAAAATACGAGGAATAATGGAATTAAAGAATGAGCTGCGACTTGGGGATGATTGCTGAAATACTGTCGTATGCCATAAGGAATTTGGGCTTTAACATAGGAGAGGCGTGCAAGAAAAAAAAACAAAAACATATCACGTAGACGAATCAAGACTGGGACTCTTTTATCCATACCTCAAACCCTGCCCTTGCGCACCCTGGTCCCTCCTCGCCTCCTCACCCTCCTCGATCCATCGTAATCATCGCCTTCCGTACCGAAAGAAAGATCGCCAGTCAACATCTCCTCCCTGTCTCGCTTGGACGGCAGCTGAACACGGTCACGCAAGGAAGGCGAGTTGACATGACTCCCTTCATCCAGCGTCAGCCGATCCAGCAACGACGTACCCCCTCCACCTCCATGCACCACCAAGCGGTCGTCTTCAGGATAGCGACGCCGCTCGCTACTCGGTGATGCGGAGCCATAGTGTCCCCTGCTGTTTCCCCGCAGCGGTTCCGCACGGTCGTGATCGCGGTCGTCACGTCTGTCTCGTTTTGATCCCCTTGCAGACCTGGTTCGCCCGAGCACGCTAGGTGGTCGGGGAGGTAAGCCGTTGGCCTGAAGCATGAGTGCGCGCTCAGGGTGCATAGGTGGTGGTGGTGGTGCACGGTCACAATCCTCGTCTTGCACAACTGGTGGGGGCGGAGGTCGAGCAACATGGTGGTCGGCCTCGGAGTCGCGGAAGTTTGTCCGAGTACGTTCTGAATTGTACACATCCCGATTGTCCCGAGGAGCAGGCGGGGGCTCAGCATCCATTGTACGTTTCCGAGGTGCAGGGGAAGGCGGCCTGGGACGTGCAGGCGCTTCAGCGTTTACCTCATTACCCCGAGAGTCGTGGGCGACTGGGCTTCCCACATTGGGACGGTGATGTGGTTTATTGGCGTCTCCCGCATGGTATCGATGTCCACGAGGGGGGCTTGGGGGGCGGGGGGGCAAATGAGAGGGACGGCCAGATGGTACTGCTACATCTTTAACTGACGCCGTTGAAGACTCCCGGGAAGGAGGTGGTGGCGTGGCGCGCGACGAGCCCTCGGGAACCTGTGAAGAAGGAAGGCTTTCCGAGGAAACCTTCATTTGCGGTTGAGCAAGCTCAGTGTTTTCCTTGGCGATAGGTGGCCCGAATCGAGACTTGGAAAAAAAAGGGGGGGCAAAGTCAAACGAACCATCAAGTAGTGCTCGATAAAGGAAAGCTCACCATTCCCAATGCAGCCCGCGACGGACGAATTGGTGGCACTATGGGTTCAGCTGGAGGTAAAGCACGTGGGTTACTCGGCTATTCAACGAGGCATGTCAACCAAGCAATGATCAAAGTAAAATAGGGGCTTACAGGAGATCGGCGAGCATCCTCACGTCTGGCCTGCTCCACCGGTGCGCCTCGGTCGCTGGTGTTGCCATCAAGATGAGGCTGAAGCATTGAATGAGACCACCATAGCGAATATAGTCGAGAAACTCACAGGCCGTTCATGGTCCTTGTTAACGCGATCCCGCCTTGGGGCACTAGGTTCACCATTGCTGCCAGATGTGACATTGGGAGTGTGACGAGCACTGCTCGGTGGCACAGAGGGAGGTGGGACATTGCCTGCAAACTTGTTCCTGGCGCCAATGGGTATGTTGTTTGTCCCGGACAGTTTGATGTTGGATCCAGAAGGAGGTGGTCTTGTCTCTACACCACGGACTGGCTCCTTCTGCGAGTAGAGGCAGCGCTTTAGTCAGGTGTTCTCCACAGTAAAGTGCAGAAAGACTTGCTTGAGAAATAGTTTGGTCTGCGGAATGACGTTCCATCCCTAGTCGATCTCTCGAAGGAGCGAAACGGGAAGAGTCATCAACCGCAGAACGATATCTTGAATCGATCCCGTCCCGGGCTTCACGAACACCTACTGTACATGAAAACAGTATTCGTCAGCCTTAAAACGAACATGAAAAAGTAATAAATATACCTCTTGGCGGACCATCATTGTCCGAGTTCAGCATCGCCCTGGGATATCTTGGTACCTCATCTTGCAAAGCCGGTCGCCTTGGAGGAATCGGTTTTGTCGGTGGATCAGACGACCTAGGCAGAGGGGCGTCATCAACATCCATTGCAGCATCATGGGCACGACCTCTTGAGGACTCATGCGTAAATTGTGAATCCATTTGCGAGGGTCCATTTGCATGCTGTTTGGTCCAGCGAGAACGCCCGCGATCGCGATCACCACGCTCAGCGGGGGGAGGACCGGGCTGAGATGGTGGTGAAGGACTACGTCGGGCCGAGTCACGTGGCGTGTCATCGGGGACTATCTGATTTGTGTGCCGATTTTCAGGCACAGACACTGGAGCTGGGCCAGTAGGTCCCGAGGAATAACCACCGCTGCGTTGGGTAGGAACCGGCCTTGCACCTGGGCGGAACGCCTCATCCTGTGGAGGCAAAGGTGTTCTTTTCCTTGATTCTGGCCCTGAATATCGAAGGAAGAAGTACAATGAAAGAAAGGCGCATATGCCCGAGTCGACGTTGGCATGAGGATGGATGTTGAACATGATGGCTCAAAGACGTACGTTGTGCATCTGACGCAGGATGGGTGGGAGTGTCGTCGTCCCCGCGTACGTCTGACATTGAGCGCGAGATTGGAACGTCGTCAAAGTGGCGAGCACTGTGAGAGACAACGACATCTGTGCGAGCTCGCCGCATGCCGACGTCGCGGGACTCGGATCGTCGATGACTGCGCTGAACGGGACCATCACCTTGCGAGAAACGGCTCTTTCTCCCAGAAGTGGGTGCTTCTAAAACTGGCTGGGATGGCTTGATCGAGGAGTGTGGCGTAGTGTTCGCAGATTCCTGAGAGCCACGAGTATAGGAGGCGGGTGACCTTGGCCCTAAAGAATAAAGATGGGAGGAGACGTGCAAAAGGGGATACAAAGAGAAGGGAAATGGCAAAAGGGGAGAAGACAGGGATCCATGATGAGCGTCCGTGTGTCCATGCGAGGAAGTCGAACAAAAAGGAACAATGTATCATATGGCGCAGCTCGACTCCCAAGGCTTCGCGAGACGTTTGCGAGATGCTCCGTCCTCCACCTCGGGAGGAGCAAACGCGCCGAGCACGAGAGGTGGGGGGAGGGGAGGAGGCGGACAACGTACTTAGAGTCGATGATCTTTCTGTGTCCCGCGGTGGATTACGATGCTCAGTTTCCGAAGGAGTGGGGTCGTCACGTTGCCTGCGTTCCCTTGGACATTCCTGTGGCGCAACATCACGCGCAACCCAGATGCGATCTTGAGCGGACAACGCAGCTGCAGAAGGAGCTTCACGGTAAGAACTCTGCACGCCATCACGATCACCATAGGAACCATTAGGAGAGAGAGGCCGGCGAGGTGGCGGGGTGGGGTCCCTCTCTCTTGCACGGGGGGTTGGAGGCGAAGGTCGACTGTTCCTGTGGTTGGGAGAGTACGAATCTGGAACGTAGGAATCAATGCGCTGGGTGGACGGAGCGGGACGCTCTTCCCGGCGAGCGGTCTCTCCAGGGCGATAGTGGCGATCGTCGTAAGACATTTCACTACCTTCTGCGCGACCTACACGTGGGATTAGGATTTCATCATTCCTGATCGACAAAGATTTGTCAAGAGGGTCATCACGACGATCAGACCGTTCGCCGCGCTTTTCACGAGTGTTTGGGGCGGTAGGGCGGGTCCAAGTAGACTCTTGGGTGTGGATGTTATAGTAGTAAACACCGCGACCGTTTCTTGGATATTTGACCTCCCAGCCTGGTGGCAGCGAGTCGTTGTGGTCATAAACGCCAGCTTTTGAGCCTGCGCCATTCCTCTTGTCACGGTCGGCACGACTAGCCATTGTTGTAGCTTCAATGATAGACGGGTGAGAAGGATGGACGAACGGCACACTAGAGACGACCGGCTTGGGTGGTAAAGCGTGTACGAGCGTTCCAAATGTATGCGTACGACCAGACAACGACGACTGGTCGCCGGAGCCTGTGCGTTCGTTGAGTTGCTCTTGTGAGTGGTGTGGGCGCGGAGAGTCACCGTGACCCTTTGAAGGTTGTCTTGGCTGGCGAGAACTCTTCGGGGGTGAGTAGGCGCGATGTACGGTGCCCTGTGGAACGCGAGACTGGTAAGTCAAAAACTCGTCCTCCTCGTCGCCACCGAGCGAGACGGCGTCCTCTGCGTCGTCTATAGAAAAGGTGCGCTGCTCGCTGCCATGCGCGGCGACGCCGTCCTCTTCCTCATGACCCCAGTCCAACACTTCTGCGTCGTCTTCCATGGCGGTCGCTGTCTGGCAAATGGAAAAGCGACGACGACGGGACGCATGGAAAGAAAAATGCGGCGACTGAATATTTGATACTCCGACGCAATGCCGATAGTGTGCCGTTTTTCTGTGGTCCCCACCTACATACATAGAAGACATGGCCATCCTCCCGCTGACATCGCCCGGCTATCCATCCCATTCACCGCCAACATCCCCAAATGTCTCGCTATCGAGTCGCGTACCGCTCATTTTTCGCAGATTGCATCGGTTTCAGCAGATGGTGTGCAGTGCAGAATCATAGTCCACCCGCGCTCATTTTTGTGTGTAGGATTTCGAAGTAGCCCTATGGCAGTTATCATATCTATGTCTCGCCCCAAAAAGAGTGTGAGCCGTTCCGGGTTCCTGCATTGCGCGTCATTGACTACGACCCAGTTATCGCAATGTATATTACCACAAACGTGAGTGCCAGTCGCGTGGCCAGTTCTAGGTACGACCGCGTTTGCAGAGACCAAGAACACCTGGGCAAGAGATGATCCAGCCATACTCATTCTCCTCTTCGGCTGCCTTTTTGGTATGGACCGCTTTTCGCCCCTCGTCCCGCTAAGCACCCCAACTACTTTCTGCAGTGGCAGCCATGGGATGGTCTGTGGTGTACTCCTACACCTTTTTGGACGCAGTGAAGCTGGCATTCATCATGATTCTACGAGATTTCCTTCTCGTAGGCGTGGTAACTGCAACTTTGCTTCGGTAAGGCGCCTTGGTACGAATCCCGATTTCGACTGACACTTTTGCCAGTCTCTTTGCCAACAAAGTTCTTTTGTCCCCTTCCTCTCATTCATCTCTAGCTGATTCGTCAGTCGAATGGGCATATGCCTTCGACGTCCACACGAATTCCTTCTTCCCCTTTTATCTTACACTATATCTCACACAACTAATCCTGCTTCCTATCATCACAAAAGACAAGTGGGTCTGCCTCCTGGTTGGCAACACTCTCTACCTCGCTGGGTAACATCTCACTGTCGACGGATACCCATGACCCTAATTCCACCTCCAGATTCGCTCAATACATATATGGGGTATATCTTGGACTGAGCGGTGAGCCAATCTTATCATCTCAAGGAGTTGCACCGACCGACGCGCAACTCGCAATAGCCTTGCCATTTTTGATACGTGCGGAGATCCTTCTCGCTCCGTTGTTGCCGCTGTTTGCCAGTTATGTCGTATCTCTGCTCGGGTTCAATATCGCAAATCATGTTCTGAGAGCATACTTTGGTTCATGATGTGTATTCGTTACTGTAGCCATGTAAACACTTTTTTTTGTCTTGCCCGCTCGCCAAGTGAGCCATCATTTGAACCCCGCCACCGCACTGTCCATTTACGCAAACACCCTCGCTTGCGTCCCTTCCTTCGTGCCCGCCGTCTAAGACCATGCCCATCACCCAAGCCCACGTCGAGAAGGCCATCCAGCAGATAGAACATCGCAGACGTCCATCCAACATCGACTTTACCCAACACGTCCTCGAGGATGGCAATGTTATCAGCACTCAAGAACGGGTAATCAAAGATGTATGCCCCGTTCGTGGAGTCGCTCCCCGCCGTTGACATTTTCCGTCTCAGGTGCAAGCCCCGGCGATGAACATTCCGACGGACGCTCAATTTTTTTCAAAACACGATCCTTCCAAACCGGACGTCGCCTTCCTCAAAAATCACTTTTATAGAGAGGGTCGGATAAGTGAGGACCATGCGATATGGATCATTGAAAAGGCGACGGCTCTTCTCCGGCTCGAGCCCAACGTCCTCCAGGTCGATGCCCCGATTACAGGTCGGTCACACTCGTCTTTCCCCTTGTTCGATTGAACCGCCGTGCTGATCATCATCTTCGCTGTTCTAGTCTGTGGTGATATCCATGGACAATATGTGCGTGGGCGGGTTCTGTTTACTTGGCACTATGAATTGACCGATGGTCCACGGCGTGGTGCTAGTACGACCTAATGAAACTCTTCGAAGTCGGTGGGAGCCCTGCTGATACGAGATACTTGTTCCTTGGAGACTATGTCGATAGAGGATACTTTAGCATCGAGGTAGATCCCCGGCATCGCCCTTTATAGGTCACTGACTCCCTCTTCGACAGTGCGTGCTGTACTTGTGGTCGTTGAAAATATGGTATCCCGACACCCTTTTCCTGCTTCGTGGAAATCACGAGTGCCGGCATTTGACAGACTATTTTACGTTCAAGCTCGAGTGTCAGTCCTTCCTTGCGTTCGTTTCCTTGAAGTGAAACACTAATTGGTTGCGACCTGGATCAGGTAAGCACAAGTATTCTGAGCGCATTTACGACGCCTGCATGGAGTCATTCTGTGCGCTGCCCCTCGCCGCCATCATGAACAAACAATTTCTATGCATACATGGTGGGCTGTCACCGGAACTGAACACAATGGATGATATCCGCGTGGTATGTCCCTTCCTATTGTCGCCTGCGCCATGCACCTCAACGATGGCCCTAGATTGACCGGTTCCGGGAACCGCCTACACACGGGTTGATGTGCGACATTCTGTGGTCGGACCCTGTCGAAGATTTTGGGCAAGAAAAAATGAATGAAAGTTTCGTACACAATCATGTGCGGGGATGCTCATATTTCTTTACGTACGCTCTCCTCTATGAAGAGGCCATAGCATATACTCACCTCGTGAACAGGTATCAGGCTGCTTGTCAGTTCCTGGAACGTAATAATCTCCTTTCGATCATCCGTGCACACGAGGCTCAGGATGCAGGGTGCGTCCGTTCACACAGACTTCCTTTCCGTTGTTAATCACTTCGGAACCTATTTCCAGGTACAGAATGTATCGCAAGACCAAGACGACGGGTTTCCCGTCTGTCATGACGATCTTCTCTGCACCAAACTATCTTGACGTATACAACAACAAAGCTGCTGTTCTTAAATACGAGAGCAACGTGATGAATATTCGCCAATTTAATTGTACTCCTCACCCGTACTGGCTACCCAACTTTATGGATGTGTTTACGTGGAGTCTGCCGTTCGTCGGGGAGAAAAGTGCGTTACCGTTTTCGTTGTTCATGAATAGATGCCGAGCTCGCGATAGTCACGGACATGCTTGTTGCGGTCCTTAATACTTGCAGTAAAGAAGAACTCGAAGAATCTGATGAAGAAGTTGTGCCGCCACCATCACATCCTGAAGATTCTGTTGAGCGGAGAAAGATTATCAAGAACAAGATTCTTGCTGTTGGGCGTATGGCACGCGTCTTTGCCCTTCTTCGGTTCGTAGCGTCTTTTCACGTGGCAGAACCCTTCTTGTGTGGGATCACTCATCAGTGCCTAATCCTACAGAGAAGAGTCGGAGAAGGTGGGAGAGTTGAAGAACATAACTGGATCTGGCAAATTGCCATATGGAACGCTAGCGTTGGGCACAGAGGGCATTAAGGATGCCATTTCGGGATTCGACGATGCGTACGTCTCCTTTCTCTCCATCTCCAAACTCACACGCTCATCTTCGCGCTAGACGGAAATCGGATATCGAAAACGAACGTCTCCCGCCTGAACTCTTTGACGCTGAAGAAGCCAAAGCCTTCCTCGCCCAACATGCGTACTCCCAATCCCTCCCCGAGACACCCTCAGCAGCCGATCTCGCCGCCCTGGCCACCTCGGGCTCGCTCGAAGCGAGCATCGAAGCAGCCCTGTCCTCCGCCACGCTCGCATCCTCACAGAGCAACTCGAGCGTGGGTGGTGGTGGGCCGTCGACGCCCACATCGCCCACGTCCTCGCCGAGCAAGGTACCGTTCCGTGGAAGACATGGACGTCAAGCGAGTTTAGGGACGACGAGGACGAGTCCGTCGACGCGGAGACGGAGTTTGGAGAGTACGATTTCGATGATTCAGGAGGCGTTGGATGGGAAGGATTTGGAGGCGGCTGCGGCTGCGGCTGAGGGTGCGGGAACGGGGACGGGGACGGGGACGGGGACTGGCGGGGGTTCTGGAGGGTATTATGGTGGACCGGGGAGGTCTGGGTAGGTGTAGGTGGTTAAGGATTGATGGATGTAGAATACTTCACTTTTTAGTCTTTGTGGGTTCGTTACCTTTTTTGCTCTCTGAGCTTTTGGATTAGACCCTTGCAAGTAATGAGCGACTGGACGGACGTTGCCGGGCGCAGTCTCGGCGACCAGGAGGTATTCAAGAGGAACCAACCACCAGCGCGGAATGAATGGGTTCAAGTTCTTCCAATTGACTCCAATGCGAGATGTGGGTAGGCCATCCTTTGTTCCTTGTTCTCGTCTAAAATTTCATATGTCTGACAGTACCTAATGGACTTCATCGTTAGGAGGAGGTCCCCCAAAAACCCGAGCCACAGGAGCCACCTCCCAGGCCGTAAAAACTTGTCGCTCTGGCCAAGAGTCACCAAGCTGACCCACTGGTGTGGTACTCATATCTGGGAGTTGGGAATTTTGCTGTCGGGAAAGGTCAACATCCAGCGAGGGCCCGATCCCGTACTAAAAAGCCCCCCATTCGGGCTGGCGATGAGAAGATACGTCGGCCTACCTTGAATCACGGTCCGTGGATGGTACATGCGTGCTACGTTGTGGTGTATCATCTAAACTTGTTTTTTTTTTCTGCAGGCAGTGCTCAAAGGCCACGGAGGTCTGCGCAGGTTCATGTATTTGGCACCTTGGGTCACGCAGTCTAATCGTTTTTCGAACTGATGACACTAGACGCGATCGCGGCGGCTTCAATAATCAGTCCTGAGGGTACGCCGTATGTTGGCCGACGATCTGATCTGGTGGCCCTCTTGTATTCCCGTATAACCACTGCCAGTGGCGATTAATCAAGAGGAGACTAAAGATGCCATTTCGACTTGTATAGTAACAGGGGATATTTTTCCTATGGTCAATGCCAAAATCGCCTTTCCCGGGCGTCTTGCGAAACGGAGCAACACATTCCCTCATGAGACCGTCGCGGAGTACAAACGCCAG
Organism: Lanmaoa pseudosensibilis; assembly: GCA_038092875.1. Lineage (NCBI taxonomy): Eukaryota > Fungi > Basidiomycota > Agaricomycetes > Boletales > Boletaceae > Lanmaoa > Lanmaoa pseudosensibilis. Next base: position 12,998 of record JBBPRF010000250.1, read on the forward strand.
GATCCCGCTTGGAGATTTAACCTCTGATGGGTGTTTGCAAAGGCGCACTACTCCAAGCTCGTCAGTTTGATACTGTCGTCGTGGACCTCGAACCGTTTTGGGCCCTTGAGCAGCGACGAGTTGTGTCAGAAAGAGTATCAGGTAGGATCGATTTATTCAGCTCGGGTTGGATCTGCCCTGACAGTATTGATAGATGGGAACACTTGCCCTCCATTGACCTCGTATGCATCCGGGACGGCGAAGTGTTTGACGTCCCCATAGAGAAAGCGTACATAAAGAAAGAGCATGGTCACCGGTCCCCTGGCTTCCGTGGTCCGGAAAGAGGTGCATGCAAACCTTGAGTGACACTCTGGAAGTGATGTTGACCCTGTTCTCAGCCGCCCAACATGGACTTGGCAATCAACTTGAAAGAATAAGGTTGGGTGCTCGTCCCTTGGCAGGCGATCTGCGAGTTCCCAACCCTACGCAACTAGACTCTTCCGGTATGTGCTCATTGTTCTATGCGTGATCCAATCATTATGTTGCCTATGCAGGTAGTGTTACAACGATGTTGGGTGAAATTATGCCCAACCGGCAGGGTCAAAGCAGCGTATGGGAGGCCTGCTGGGGTACGTGTCCTCCTAATATACCAGCGTGACAACTCTAGTTCATATCACGACCTTCAGGAAACGTGTTCTCAGGATAACCATAAGGTTCGGACAATCTGTTTGCATTCTCAAGGCCATCGATGATGATGATGATTACTGCAAAAATCTGTGGGCTGACACTGGGCTTGGTATATGCAGGAACACTTTTTCTCTGATTGTTGATTTTCTATGCTCTATTCTATGTTTTCACCTTTCAAAGTCATGGGGTTTGTAGACATTGGGATTGACATGGGTATGTTGAAATGTGTATGACATGTGGAAAGCAAATAATGTGCCAGTCAACTGCATCAAATGTGATATTGCATGTCATCAGGTGCTGCCTTTGAGGTTGTTGTAGAAATCAAGTGATAGAATAGAGATAGCTTTGGAGTTCCAATGTAACAAGGCAAATGGACTGTGATGCCAGTTTAATGCCATGTTCTCCAGTAATGGGGTAAGACACCATCTTGATTAAATGCACAGCATCAATTGGAGCTGAAGCAGGAAGCTTGCCTTTGGATCCAGATGGAATGATTTTCTTTTGCTGAAGGTAAATAAACATGGAAGATTGTCTACATACTGTACATACATAAATCAAAAGAATTGATAAGTTCCTGGAAATCTTGGCTTATATGCACACAATTCATCTTCTGGCATGGTCCAAGCTTTTTTCATCTTTGTGACATGGCAGCCTTTCCTATCATCATCTCTGTGATAGTCTCTCTTACATGACTCAGAACAACATTTCTTTTTCTTTTACAGCACAGCTTTCCCTAAACACTATGAAGGTGTCAATATCACAAAGTGAGACACCATAAATTCAGTTAGATGGGAGATGCAGGCATCAATTATTTCCTGGATGGTGGGTTTGACAAGACCTGTATTTGCTGCTTCTAGACACTTGTCTATTGCCTGGTATATGACAGTTTCCAATATTGAAAAGCAGCAACAACCATAGTAGATCATGTTGGTGCTCTCTTCTCATGTCAAGGGCTCATACTTTGCAAGTGCTCCATAGGAGGTCTTTGAACTCAGGCCATAATCACTCATCACTAAGCTATGTGGTTCCTATGGCTTTTTTCTTTTTTCTTTTTTTTCTTCATTAACATACCATTTATGTTCTACAAGGTCATACTCTTTAGTGGACATGCAGTGTAGTTTTAGAGTTAGTACCATGATACAAAGCTCTGTGATATCATGGTATATTCCCAATGTTGTTGAGGTTGCCAGTGGACCATGGCCCAGTAAAATAACCCTTAAGAAAGAAATTGGAATTCCATACATACATTCTGAATTCAACTACAAGACTTGGCAGATCAGTTATGAAACACTACTAGTACAGATATTCCATCTTTGGTGTTGATAAAGGCATTTAGAGATGTTTGAGCCAACCACGAAGTTTTTGTGAAAAGGTCTTCTTGTCATTAGTAGATTGGATTTTTGTCAAGGTAGAATGTTCTGCAATATATGTATATATAAACCATCCTTTAATGAAGTCTGAAACATGAACCTACCCAAAGGATGCTGCAAAACAGTATGGATGATGTCCTCACATAATAAATCCAGGTCTTTCCCATGTGCCATGATGGCCTGCTGCACAGTGGATGCAACAGTGGTAGGATGAGAGGAATCAATGAATTGCTCAAAGGAAGCAACAAGGTGATTTCCTCTCTTGCTCTGATCCCAGTGATAAAAGGAGTCTACCAGGACCAGTAGAATGGCTGAAATGGATGTTTTTTAGTATAAATAATCCATGCAAATGAAGGAAATATATACAAGTAGTGAGAAAACAAGCCTGATATACATCAGAATGTTGGAGCTATAAGAATATAAGTTGATTGAAAGAAAAGGAGAAAAGGAGAAACTAACAAGTGGTCTGAAATGCTTCTGGATGTGATCCACCTTGAAAGAATCAAACTGGAATTTCATTAGGCATCAAAGGGGATAAATTTGAGTGATTAAATAATGAAATATAGCAATAAAACACATACACCCTATGATAAGGAAAAAATGCTATGTGAGAAGAATCTGGAAAATTTCAGGCAAATCAACCTACCAGCTAGTGAGTGGATTTTATCATGGAATCAGCCAAGTTCATTCAAGGACACAGACATCACAGACACAGCAACTTACTCTCTGGCAGCACAGAATAAATAAAATGGAAGTGAACAATGAGCATGTATGCAGGGGCATCAACAACCTGGACACAACAACTTACAAGCTGTCAGCACAAAGGAATCAAATGGGTGTGAGCATGGATGCAAGGACACAACACCTCAGATACAGCAACTTACAGGCTGTTAGCATACAAGGAATGCAATAGCAGTGAGCATGGATACAAGGACACCAACATCACAGACACAGTAACTTACAATCTGTTGCCACACAAGGAATGAAGTGGCAGTGAGCATAGATGCAAGGACGACAACAGTACAAACACAGCAACTTACATGCTATCAGCAGAAAAGTAATATATGGTGGTGAGCTAAATGCAATGATATAGATGAGACAGAATCAGCAACTTACACCCTGTCAGCACACAAAAAATGAAGAGGCAGTGAGCATGGATGGAAAAAAACCTAAACCACAGACCATGGAACTTACAGACTGTCAGCACACAAGAAACAAAGTGGCAATGAGTATAGATGCAATGGTAACAACACTACAGACACAGCAACTTACAGACTGTTGGCAGAAAAGCATTGATACAACAGTGAGCTGGGTGCAATAACATGAACAAGACAGAATAAGAAACTTACATCCTGTTGGTATAGAAGAATGAAATGGGAATGAACATGGATGCAAGACAATAACACCACAGAGATAGCAACTTACATCCTGTCAGTACACAAAAAATGAAATGAGAGTGAGTATGGATGCAAGGAGATCAAAACCACAAACACAGTAACTTACAATCTATTAGTAAACAAGGAATGAAATGGTAGTAAGCATAGATTCAAGGACAACAACACAGCAACCTACATCCTGTCAGTGCACAGGAATGGAATGCCAGTTAGCATGGATGCAAAGGTATCAACATCACAGACTTCAGAGAGCAACTTACAGACTGTCAGCACAAAAGAAAAGAAAAGCAAGTGAGTTGGATTCAAGAACACCAACACTACAGAAACAACAACTTACAAGCTATCAGCACATGAGGAATGGAATGGCAGTAAGCATGAATACCAGGCCACCAAAAGCACAAACACAGTAACTTACAGGCTGATAGCACACAAGAAATGCAATGACAGTGAGCATGGATACAAAGCCACCAACAGCACAGATCCAGTAACTTACAATCTATCAGCAGACAAGGAATGAAGTGGCAGTAAGCATGGATTCAAGGATACCAACATTACAGACCCAGTAACTTACAAGCTGTGAGCACATAAGAAATGAAATGGCAGTAAGCATGGATACAAGAACACCAATACTACAGACACAGTAACTCACAGGCTGAAAGTACACAAAAAATGCAATGGCAATGAGCATGGATGGAAGGACACCAACACCACTGATACAGCAACTTACAGTCTGTGGGCAAACAGGGAATTAAATGACAGTAAGCATGAATTCAGGGATAACAACACTACAGACACAGCAACTTACAGTCTGTCAGCAAACAGGGAAAAGGATAGGAGTGTGCATGAATTCAAGGACAATAATGCTATAGACACAGCAACTTACATCCTGTTAACACACAAGAAATGAAATGGGAGTGAGCATGGTTGTAAGGATACCAACACCACAGTCACAACAACTTACATACTGTCAGCACACAAGAAATGAAATGGCAGTGAACATGGATACAAGGACAATAACACCACCAACACAGAACTTACATCCTATCAGCACACATGGGATGCAATGGGAGTGAGCATGGGTGCAAGGACAATAATACCAAAGACACAGCAACTTACTCTCTGTCAGTACACAAGGAAGATATTGACAGTGAGCATGAACACAGGAACACCACACTCTAGACACCACAACTTACATTCTGTCAGCACACAAGGAATAAAATGGAAGTGAGTATGGGCAACAACATCAAAGACACAGCAACTCACATTCTGTCAGCACACAAGGAATGAAATGGCAGTGAGCATAGATGCAAGGACACAAAAACCACAAACAACAGCTTACAGGCTATAAGTACACAAGGAATGCAGTGAGTGAACATGAATTCAGGGACCCTACACCCCAGACATCACAACTTACATTCTATCAGCACAAAAGAAATAAAATAGCAGTAAGCATGGATACAAGAGCAACAACATCAAAGACACAGCAACTTACCCCCTGTCAGCACACAAGGAATGAAATGGCAGTGAACATGGATACAAGGACAACAAAACCACCAACACAGAACTTACATCCTATCAGCACACAAGGGATGCAATGGGAGTGAGCATGGATACAAGGGCACCAACACCACAAACATAGTGACTTACATACTGTTAGCACACAAGGAATGCAATGGCAGTGAGCATGGATACAAGGGCACCAACACCACAAACATAGTGACTTACATACTGTTAGCACACAAGGAATGCAATGGCAGTGAGCACAAATACAAGGACAACAACACCACAAACATGGTAACTTACATACTGTCAGCATACAAGGAATGCAATGTCAGTGAGCATGGATGCAAGGACAATAATACCAAAAACACAGCAACTTACTCTCTGTCAGCACACAAGGAATGAAATGGCAGTGAACATGGATGCAAGGACAACAACATTACCAACACAGAACTTACATTCTATCAGCACACAAGGGATGCAATGGAGTGAGCATGGATACAAGGGCACCAACACCACAAACATAGTGACTTACACCCTGTCAGCACACAATGAATGAAATGGTGGTGAGCATGGATACAAGGACACTAACACCACAAATATAGTAACTTACATACTATCAGAACACAAGGAATGCAATGGCAGTGAGCATGGGTACAATGGCAACAATACCAACAACACAGCAACTTACTCTCTGTCAACACACAAAGAATGGAATGGCAGTGAGTATGGATGCAAGGACAAATACCACAGACAACATGCAACTTACAGGCTGTCAACACACAAGGAATGCAGTGGCATTGAGCATGAATGCAAGAACACCTACACACAGCACAACTTACATTCTGTCAGCACACAAGGAATGAAATGGCAGTGAGCATGGATACAAGGCCACTAACAGCATAAACCTAGCAACTTACATACTGTCACCACATAGGGAATGAAATGACAATGAGCATGGGTAGAAGGATACCAACCCAAGAGACCCAGCAACTTACATGCTGTTAGCACACAAGGAATGGGATGGAAGTGAGCATGGATACAAGGACAGTAACACAGACCCAGCAACTTACAGACTGTCAGCACACAAGGAACAAAGTGGCAGTGAGCATGGATGCAAGGACACAAACACCACAGACAACAGCAACTTACAAACTGTTAATATACAATCAACAAACAGCCATTAACTTTCATTTCCCATGCACTACATCCCATGCTGCTTACCTACAAAAATTAGATATCAGATATGACTATTCAATATCTGGCAGAGACAATATTTGAAATTTTACCCCAATGTGTGGAAACCATCCTGCCAGGTTTGATTGGATTACCCATCCATTTTCCTTCTGTAAAGTATGGTGTAGATTTGCATCCTTGAGGTGGGTTTGCAATGTCCTACATTAGGCTTGATTCAGAGGCACTAAATATTGTTGACAACTATAACTTTCCTTTTCACTGCATATCTCACACAAATTTCCAAGTTGATTTGCTGAGCTGAAACCAACAATGACTCCAAGATTCCGTCATCAAGTGCTTCTGCAGTGCAGCTAATGAATGCAGTGCAATCTGCTTGCTCCTCATGCATGCCTTGAACAACTTTCAATCATGCTATATACCTTTAGAGAGCATAAGTACTTACTCTCCATACAAACAAACCCCTTTGGAGGAAACTGCTTTGCCTGCAACATGCCACAGTAATCATTCTCCCTGAATATCTGCTCTGCATGCTTGGAACACATAGCTAGTGCTTCTTCGTATCCCATCCCTTGCTCTGTGAGCTCACCAAAAGCAGTTGCATGCAATGCATCAAATTTGGTGAAGACAGCAATCACTGGCACTAATCCCCAGCTCAGTACATAATCTAGATCATAGCATCCTCTCACCATTTCCAGTGCCACACTTTGAGAAAAAGGCTTCCTCCGCCACAGTGACTGGCCTGCAATGTTCATTCATTGGAATGCAATACCTATTATGAACAACATTAGGATGAGCATCACAGTGCTACGAAGACTTGAACCATATAGCATGCAGACGATCTGCAAGCTTCTGATCCCTTGCACGGTCCTCGATGAACAACTGAACTTGCTGGAGTTCGTCCTCGCTACCGGCCTCGAACCCGCGTGAATCATGGAAAACAAAACGGTCATTGCTTTCGAATGAAATTTCATGCTTGATATCATGCTCGCCACGCTGTAACTCCTCGTCAGGAACAGTGTGACAGTATGAGAATACCCACCCCCAAGGTTCCCTTCACATGAGTGAAGATCTGAGATGATCTGTTAGCATACAGCGGTCTGTTCACGACAACGGAATCTCCCAGTGACCTTTTTACCATTCCGATCGCGAACGACTGGGGACTCGGTTGTCTTGCAAACTCTCTGGAGGAGGGTGGTTTTACCAGCATTGGCTCGTCCGATAACAAGAATCCGGAATCGTGGGAACTTCTCCCTGATGGCAGCAGCGCGGTCCGACATGACTGAAGCGCAATGAATGTCAGGAAATGGGGAATTCGTTGGTTGTGTGGGGTGGCAGAGGAAGTGGGATGAGAGACGAGAGGGAAATCAGACCAGTAGATGATGAGCAGATAGAATTCACATTCCTCGGCTCTCCGCCGGCTTGAGGGACCTGAACGGAATTGACAGTCCTAATGGGTCTTGGACGGCGTCCTTCTTCGATCTGTACACCCGGTGACAGTAGCCCCATCATGGTATATGAGATCGGACCATATTAGAGCTGAGATACGCGCTGACCTCGTGTTACGCCCAGTCATGTTTTGGGTGCTAACTATCGATCAGAGAGCCACCCACAAATTCAGCGCTTCAGGTACACGCTGTCAAGTCACAAGATACAACCGCAACTGTGGGTCAACTAGAAAGAAATTTGTCACGGACTTGTAGACTCGTAAGGGGAGAAATTCGCCTATTGAACAACTCACATCTGTACGCGCGTTTGATAAGGAGAACGAAACCCCCAAGATACGGGAACCATTTTTAGCAGCCTAGCGTAAGAACTTTGATGCGTCACACCGTAACCCCATTCAGTGTTGCGGAATGAACTATTACGGCGAGATAAGGCGCAGGTGACATGGAACGATGTATCATTATGTACTCACGCGAGATGCTGAGGACGCACATTTTGATGAAGAACGCCAGACGACATCCGGGAAGGTCAGGTGAAACGGCGTATTGGTTCGGGTGCTTTTGCATGAATTTACTTACGGATTTCACGAAAACCATCCTGGAGCGTGAAGCATCCCAGACTAGAACTAGCAGTTGCAAATCTATGGGTGGGCCCGTCATTTGTTTGGAGGAAGGTCGTTGCAAGACTCACGTTGTAACGTCACGAACCTTCCATCTCCAACGGTGTGCCTTGAAGGTCTGGCATATTTTATTAGCTGCTGAAAGAGGAAGAACACATACGGATTGGCGTCTTCTTGTGACGAGATTCAGAAACATGTCGAGGCGATCGTGATGCGTCCAATTCGCAATCTGAATTACAGCATGGTTAGTCGGGGATCATAGAAGGAGAGAATTTCAGTACTCTGTGCATTGCAACTGCTGCATGAGCATTGGTGATTGGTCGAGAAGCATGATATTCCTGGGTACCTTGTCTCATCGAGACAAAGAATTGCAGCCTGAGCCTACTAATAGTGTTGCCGCGAACCAGTGAGTCGAGGTCTGAAGTTCGTGCGGAGTTCATTTCAACTTCGCTCATCGAAGTGGATGACGACGACATATCAAGGCCCTCCGGGCACGCCTAGACCCCCGACTGAGAACATTGCATTTCGATAGTACAAACACGTCTGCGTTGACCAAAGTAACTTACGCGGAGAGGGAAGACCAAGGCTGACAACCCCTACCCAGTGGATGACGACGATATAGCATGGGATAGTCCATGTTTAGCCTGCTCAACAGGTACTTGTTCGCGACTTGTCCGGTGATCGTCGAGTACCCTAAACGTGTGTGCACCGGGCTAGGATAAGTTAGACCGATAGGTCGGATCATATTGACGCGTCATTCTAGTTCTCTCAAAGTTGTTATCTTCTACTTGACAGTCAACATACATCTACGATAAGTTTACACTTCGAAGAATATCATACACGGCACCCAGCATCCGAGCCTGTAGCAAGCCACTCATCACATGTAAAGAGGTTGAGGCGTCGAGTGTCCATTCTGGACGCGGTCATTCCCAAGTTGTCCACCGTCTATCTTCCCTTGTTACAACGGTCAACAAAAACGCCTGATGGCAAGAAAAGAGAACGCGTTCCCGATCTCATTACTCGTCCACACCAAGAGACTTCAAGATGGACAATTCTTCGATACGAAAATGTCCTACCGGACCGGGTGACAAAACCATCATTTATACACCGTTAGATTCAACATTCGCAATACAGGTCAGCCGTTACCCGTCCGAGTTGATGGCATTTTCAGGAGTAAGTTCCCTGATCTCATCTCCCTCGCCACTGCACCTCGCTGATACTTCTTTTATGTCCCTGTTCCGCAGCTTACGCCACGAGCCTTGGACCTACATCGAAATCCGAGTGTAAGATTCTACGCTGCTAACGCTCTTGCATGCAGGTCTCGAATGCTACCTCCCGAATCCTTACAGAACAGGTACTTTACATGGCACGTCGTCGACATTCGTCATGTCAAGTGAGACCAATATGAGAAGGGCACTCGCCTGTTGGTTATATGGCGCTGAATTATCGGGAGACTCTGGAGACGCGTTTCTCTCTGGTTCCGATCAAGCAAGGGAGGCTGGATTAGAACTGCCAGACATGGGTGGTCGAGGCGTTGGAGCAGTTGAACCCCACGCGCAGATGTATGAACAGGCTGGGCATTAGCATTTTGTGAAACATCTGTTTTCATATTTTGATGTCGTTATCGTGGGGTTTCTATTGAGTCGCCTGGGAACATGACGAAGCTACTCGGGTCACTGACCCTTAGATAATTGTCGGACCCGCTGTCTGTGAATCCGATTGTCGGTTAACCAAACGCGTCGTCGCGGCCCAATAGGCGACTATGGCGAGTCTCATCTGCACCAATACATAGTCACTCGACGGGCTGCTCACCAGGCAACAGTTTCTGGAAAACATGACCCCCAGTCGTATAACGTATCAAAGGCAATTATACATCACACTATGCATAGATCTGATAGTCTGTAGGTTCGTAGGTAGCAATGTGTTTCCAGATACACGAAGGCGTAAGGTGATGCAGTGCGATCGCACCCTTGAGCCTGTGCTGAGTCGTCCCAACGTCCCTTGAGTATTTTCATCATTTCTGCCTCTTCGGTATCTTCGCATTCACGATCACTTTGGTCCTCTTGCTGACCACGGCGGAAAGCTGCCACCGCCTCTCGGAGGACACGAGCGGCGCGTCCTAGCGTCTGTCTGAAATACCCATGGGAGACGGCAGATGGCTGTCCCCGACAACCTCATAAAGCTGAAAAAGAGGTTCCTGGGAGCTCAAACGTACGATCGTTTCATCCGACGCGCTGAGCAACGCGCGCATGGCATCAGAATGCATGTCAAAGTGGACGCCATCCGTATCTTCGTGTTCCTGGCTGTGCGAGATGAGGAGATATGGTTGATGTCGCTCCACATATCACAGACCGCTTCAAGCATCATGTAGAGGTGACGAAGGTCGTCCTCGTTTACATACGATGGTTGGTTCTGGGCCAGGAATCCAGGATTGTCGCTAGACGTTTTGGGTCATGAGAACATGGGCGTGGGGCGTGGAGCATTTTGAAGTCGGCATTCAGCGCGGGGATCAAGCGGGTGCAGGGTGAGGCTGAGAACAGTTGCAAATAATGGGAAGTTTCGATTGAGGTCTTTGAGACCTGCAGAAACTGCATCCCCTTTGTCGTAGAGTAGAGAGATATTTGCACCAACTTTTTCGATTGGATAATCTATCGGGTGAGTTCAAGTGAGAAAATTTGATGCGGCAAGCGGGGAGGACCGCTCCGTGTATCGTTAACATGCACGGCGGTCCTACTGATCTGGAGTCTCAGGCTCTGTTGCATAACCCTTGGAGTACAGCATTGCAGCATGCAAGATGACGAACTCGCGTCGGCAATCAAAAACACGCTCGAGCTTGGTAGGAGAAAAATTTGTTGGAGATGCTATTAGGTTCATCTTCACTAAGTACAAGTTTAAAGCAAGTATTATCCAGACACCTGTCGGAACTACAACATCAGCGTGTCTTCAGAAGAATTTGATCCAAAGGTCAGAAAAGCCAGGGTTTCATGTTCCTCGGCGCGCAACAGCCCACGGTACCAGCACAACCGCCCCAATACGGGGCAAGTCGTGCATTACTCGGTGAAGAGCGGCACGCGCATGAGCGCGAGAACCGAGTAAACTCAAAGAATGGATGAACTTTGTTTTCGTCCCAAAAAATGCGATGGGAATCTTTGAAAATGCTTACCTGCAAGACGCAGATTTCCCAACCGATTAAAAATAACAACAGAGTTGTATCTGGGAAACGTCGTTAGAACCGAGTGTTAATATGACGAAAAATCGAAGGAGAGAGAGAGGGAATCAGGATTGAGAGTTTTGGTATGAGGTTGTCCACAAGAGATTGCTCTCTTTCGGAAGCAGAACTGATTATGATGGTTCATCATAGAATGACAACACACAGGGTGGTGTATGCGCGATTATATACGAAAGCACTCACCATAGAAGAAGTCGACAAACCTGAACGAGCGAGGGCAGGCTTTTTTTATGCTCTGTATTTAAACCCCGTCGATAGCGGAGTTTAAATGGCCAGCATAAAATTGATGGTTTTTCACAGGGCGTTGCGCATATGTAGGGTAAATGGTGAGCATGGTTCCTATTTGTTTTCCATGATGATATGTTCCATCTCGAGCTGGTGATATTCTCCAATGATCCCTTACTCGAACATGCATCACCAACTGAGTCTTTCTGTGGTGTCTTGGCTTTTGACTAACATGTCATTTTCCTCGTAGTTTGAATGCCCATCCTAAGGCTCTTCGTGATGACATCTACTGTAGTGCAAGGTGAGCACGTCTTCCGAGTATGTTTCATCTCGAGGATGTCAATATATACAAGCATATGTCCGAACTTTCATGATGGACCAGATTCTTTCCTGAGACTCTATCTTTGATCTATGTGAACTTGTCGCTGATGCCGAACTCCTGTTACAGTGTTGTACCTAGTGTTCCAATGGTGTTTACTGTAGAAAACCATTACAACTATGTGGACTCGTTTTTGAATCAGAAACACATGCTTGTTGAGACATTGCGGGATGATTGGAGTTTACGGTTAAAGTGATCACGTGACCATATGTGTAGGGCCGGCGCATGTGACACGAAAGCAGGTTTTATTGGTAGCAACTTGAATCTGCAATTTACCACCGAGGACGTCGAGGTCGGCGACGATGAAGCAAAAAGAAATTTACAGGACAGCAACGTTTGCTTGGTCCCCAACATCCACCCTCCCCTTCATCGCGACCGGTACCGTTGCTGGCGCTCTCGACGAGTCCTTCTCCAACGAATCCCAACTCGAAATATGGCAACCCGACTTTATGAACAAGGATGAAATCTACCTCGGTGCTGATGTAGAGTCAAAGCCTATAGGCTCCGTCACGGATACCTCGAGGTAATTTTGCACCATACTGGTGGTTTCGCGCGTTGAGATATAATGTCTGTTACAGGTTCAACCGTATGGCATGGGGACAGGTGCACAAGGACCGATCACGCGGCGTTATTGCTGCAGGCATGGAGAACGGTGAACTTGCACTGTGGGACCCTGCAAAGATCATCGCCAATGCTGAGTTCGTGATTTTCATCGATCTCGTGCGCTGCCGCTGATCACCCTCTTTCTACAGCACATCCGAGTCACTCATCCTCCGTAACACGATTCATACCGGACCCGTCCGCGGGCTCGACTTCAACCCAGTGCAAACCAATCTTTTGTCTTCTGGTGCGGTCAGCGGGGAGGTCAGTACCCAGCGCTTCCATGAGACACGTCATCATATTCACTTCCACGTAACTTTATCAAACAACGCGTTTGCATGCACAAACAGGTTTATATATGGGATCTCAATGATCCCTCCAAGCCTTACTCTCCCACACCGGGTAATCGCAGCTCGAAGCTCGATGAGATCACGTCCGTCGCTTGGAATCAGCAAGTGCAATACGTTCTTGCTGGCGCCAGCAGTTCTGGGTACTCGGTCGTATGGGATCTTCGTGGCAAACGTGAAGTCGTAGCCCTTGCATATGGTGGTGGAGCAGGCACGCACGGCGGCGCAGTAGGTAGTGGGATGGCTGTCGGAGGGCGGAGGGGCATGAGTGCTATTGCATGGCATCCGGATAACGTAAGGCATGGTTATTTTGTCCGATGTCCTTGCTGATTGTATCACGTAGGCGACGCGACTCGTCACCGCCTCAGAGGACGACATGTCACCCGTCATCATGGTCTGGGATCTTCGCAACGCCCGTGCCCCAGAGAAAGTGAGTCGGTGCTCAATGTATTGTTGATGGGTCTTCCTGCTGATGTTAATATCTGGAGATCCTCACTGGGCATGAGAAGGGCGTGCTTTCATTATCCTGGTGTAAACAAGATGCGGACTTACTACTGTCTTGTGGTAAAGATAATCGTGCCTTGTGTTGGAACCCACAAACTTCGGAAATCATTGGAGAGGTGAGTGCACTTAAAGCGTTCTTCTGGCAATTATTGATGTCCGTTGTGTCTTGTTCAATCTCACTCTGCACATGCACACGACCTTCTTGTTTGCCAAATATTTGGTCCAATATCGGTGCTACGATCATACTTACACGCATTCACACAATAGCTCCCTTCCGCGGACAATTGGGCATTCCAAGTCGAATGGTGCCCACGCAATCCCGATCTCCTCGCCGCTGCTTTCTTCTCCGGTACCATTGGTATTCACTCCTTGCAATCAACAAATGCCATTCCCTCTTCCGTGCCAGCTACCCCCAGACCATCCGGTGCTGAGCTTTTTGACGCACCCCTACCACCTATCCCTTCGGACCAGGTTACACAGGGACTCAATCTCAGTCTAAAGCAACCCCCTCGTTGGCTCCGCCGCCCTGTGTCTGCCTCCTTTGGGTTCGGTGGTAAGTTGGTGACCGTCAGCAACCTCCCTGGTGCACATGGCAAGACGCAGAGCTGTGTTGTGCACTTGAGAGGTGTGAGTAGCGAGGAAACCGTTGTAGCGAGAGTCAAGAAGCTGAGGGCGGCGGAAGAGGAGGGTAAATTGGAAGGATTTGCTCAAGGCAGTGTGGGCGAGCAGTCGGGGGCTGAGGAGACGTGGAAGGCTCTGTTGAGTCTCTTCAGATCAAACTCGAGGGAGGAGTTGGTTATGCTCCTGGGCTATTCGAAAGAAGAGGTCAAAGCGCGGATCGAAGAAGCTACCACGAAACTCAAAGACACCCGGGCACAACAAACTACATATAATGCTCCTGCGCTCAGTTATACAGCAGACGAGGAACCGGATCAACCTGGTCCTCGCGGTCCGGTGGTTTCATTCGTGGATCCCGAGCCAGAGCCTGAGATGGAAGCGGCAGATACAGAGAAGACTGGGTCAGAGGTGTCCGCATCTGATGCCCCACCTGCAGACGGGGAATCCACCACCACTGCGCCATCGCTCTTTGGGGATGATGCCGCTATTGGCACCTTCGCTGCGGGCACTGGAGCTGATTTCTTCAGCACCATAGTTACTGCACAAGACGCCGACACCAATGATACGCGAACCATGGTTGTCCCCCATACGAACTACGGAATCGACTCAAGTGTAGCTGCTACGATCGGAAGTGGCCCGTCAAGCGTCGCCAGCGAGAACATGAGCGTCAAGAACAATACCTTCAGGATTTACCCCACCGATGAAAGCGAGACCGATAGGCTAATCACACGCGCACTGGTCCTGGGAGACTTCTCGAGTGCTGTAGAACTTTGTCTCTCGGCAGAGCGTTACGCCGACGCTCTCCTCCTCTCCATCAAAGGAGGCGACGCTCTCTTGCAGCGCACTCAGAAAGCGTACTTTGAGAGCCAAACCACCGAACACCCTTACCTTCGCCTCTTCCAGAGCATTGCTACCAACGATCTCGACGACGTTGTGCAGAATGCAGATTTGACAGAATGGGCAGAAGTCTTCGTCGTCCTCTGCACGTTTGCGAGCGGGGATGAATTCGGAGGGCTGGCAGAGCAGCTTGGGGCACGACTCGAGTTCCAAGCTGGGGTTCTTCGTACTGAGGACGAAGCAGGTTCGGAAGACAACATTGCGGATGCGTTGGAGCTGAGGAAGACGGCCACTCTGACCTACCTCGCTGCCGGACGTCTCGAGAGGCTGGTCAACATCTGGATCGAAGAACTGGCAGAAGAAGAAGGGCATCGACTCAAGGCCTTTGACTCCCCCGAGTCTATTTCGCGTTATGCAACTCATGCACATGCCTTGCAGACCTTTATCGAGAAGGTTACTGTCTTCCGTGGCGCTGTCAAGTATGCGGATAGTGACCTTTCGCTGCCCACTGAAAGTACGGATGGCGCAAGCAGGACCTACAAGCTTGCGGCACTCTACGATAGGTATTTCGAGTACGCCGAGATGCTTGCTGCCCAAGGTCTTGTCCAGGAGGCCATCGAGTACCTGAAACTGACACCAGAGTCGTACACGGGCTCCGCCTTGGACTTTGCGGCAGTGCGCGAGCGATTGTTGGTCTTATCTGGACCAGGGTCTGTCTCGAGTTCGGTCCGCGATGCTGTTCCCAGCAGAGGCATCACCTCAAAGCAGGCCCCCATAGCTTACCGGCCTCCCAGCGTGCCGGCCCCTGCGGTTCCGACCCAAGGACCATACGCCCCCACCATGCCGACATCTACACCGGGCCAATCCGTATACCACCCCTTCAATAACCCATACGCACCAGCTCAGATCCTCATCAAACCGCCTGTCCTCGGTGGGCCTGCCGTTCCCCCACCTACCCGCCCTCCGGTTTCCAATGCACCACCTCCAAGTGCACTAAACGAGGGCTGGAACGATCCACCTGTGATCAAAACAGGGCGGCACACACCCGCATCGATCAATGTCGGCAAGCCTGGAGCTATTACCTCGCCATTCCCGAACGCAACGCAGTCTCCACCTACACCAGGCTCTCCATACATGGGTCATGGACAGAATGCTTCTCTACCTCCACCCCCACCGCCTGCGAGCGTGCCGAATCGACCCCCACCACCTCCAGCAAAACCCATCTCTACCTCCGGTCAGCCACCTGTACGACCGCCTCCACATGCTGGTGGGGCACAGTATACGTCGCCTTCGCTGGGCTCAGTTCCACTCGGACAGGGACCTGGGCCGTACATGCGAGCTACGCCGCCTCCGGGACCCCCACGTGGCATCGCACCACCACCCGGTCCATACGCGCGCGCGACGCCGCCGCCTGGTGCTGCAGGCCCCCCCAGCGTCCCACAGCATCCTGGTCCGTATACACCACCGCCTGGCCAAGCCCCGTTGCCGCAACAGCAACAGCCTGGGCCATATGCACCTCCCCCACCTAATGCTTCCCAAGGATCGTATGTGCTACCTCCATCCCACGTTCCAGGACCCTATATGCCGCCCCCTGGGCAGGCTCCTCAGGGCCCGTATGGACCGCCTCCACCTCAGCCTCACCCGCAGGGTGGACAGTATGGACCACCACTACCCGCTATTAGTCAAGGTCCGCCAGTGAAAGGTCCCCCTCAGTCGCAACATCCGTTGGGTGGGATGCCACCTCAGCAGCACGGGCCTCCTCAAGGTGGTCTGAGTGCCCCACCTGCACCTGCACGTGCGCCGGCTCCGCCGAGAGGTCCTCCACCGCCGAAATACCGTAAGTGACAGGTCGGGATCCGGGAGTCGCATTTCACTCACTCTGCGTCCGTCTTCCTTGTCTCGTCTAGCACCTGGTGATCGCACCCATATCCCAGAGTCGGCGCTGCCGATCTACAACGTGCTGACGGAACAGTTGGTGCATTTGAAGCAAACAGTCCCTGTACGTTTCTCCCCCCTGTGTTTGAAGCGGTGACTGACGATCGTATGCGTAGCCTCAACAAAAGCGCATGGTCGATGACCTCGAGCGTCGTATCAACCCCTTGTTTGACGCGCTCAACTGCGAGACGCTCTCCAAGCCTATCGTGGACCAATTACTCGTCCTCATCCAAGGTACGTGTGCCGATCCTCGGGGTTTCTAAGGGAATCGGCTGATTAGATCAAATGTTTAGCGATTGCTGCACATGATCGGGAATCGGCGCTGGGTATTCACGTCGATCTACTCACTAGGGGCTCGCAAACGGATGACATTGGCCTCTGGATGTCTGGGATCAAGCAGCTGATCATGCGCCTGTAAGATGAGGAGGTACGGAGGAGGTAATGACTGGGGCGTGGGTATTAGAAAATGGGTTACCTGAAGCTTTGGTGACTTGATGGAAGCACGCGGACTATATACGATAGTCTTTTTCTTTTGTTAGACAAGAATCTCGAAACGACTTGATCCCGTTTGACGCGTATCTCGCAAGGGATCCATCATCAACTCATGTTATCCATTGTCCATTAAGGGGGGGTAGTACATTCTATCTCTTATCCAGCTCATGAGTTACATTACAACGTTAGATAGCGCCTCTCGGTATCATCTTCTTCAAGTTCTGCAAATATCCAGTTGAGAACGGCAGCGAGGCGAACGCCTCCTTGTGTCAGCAACTTCTCTACGATCCACTGCTCCTTGATCAATCCAGCATAGTCGGGGGTATACAATTCAAGGTAGGGCGATTTCCTGGGCTTGCGCGACATGAAGACGTCGTAGTCGTCTTCCGACGCGTCGCTGCAATCGCACCCTTCATCGTCGCCGTGAGCATGTCCGTGCCAAGACGCGTGTGGCTTGAACGAGGGAGACGAGAGGCGGTCAAACGGCGCTTCGTCGAGTTCCTTGGGGAAGACGACCTCGCAGTTGAGTTGATGGATTGGTTTAGCCCAGGCGTAGGGGCAGAGCGTGTCGTCGTCGATGCCTAGACCGCCACCGCCCTCGCCCTTGCCACCCGGGGAGAGGAGAGAGAGGATGTATTGCCATGTCGACGCGGGTTGATGGTGGTATTGCTCTGACGAGCTAGAGGACGGGCAGAAGAGCCACGCGTCGAGCTCGTCTTGCCATTTCCCGAGTAAACCTTCCCAGACGAGGCGGCGAATGTAAGGGTCGTAGATGGTATCTCTGAGGTAGAATTCGACGTCCGGGAGGGGGAGGGGGAGGGTATAGTTTCGAGGTAGCGTGCGGAGGCGTTCTGAAATGAGGAGACTGTCCCATACGGTATGGAGGTCTGGTGTCGCCAAACAAGGTAGTCAGTCAACAAACGAAAGGGAATCGAGCGCGACAGAAATGAATAAGGTAGAGCTGGGGAATCGAGGTACGCACTCGTGGTACGCCCATCAAAGGCGACTTTGTCGCCATTGCCGCCACGGTTGCGCCCGGTGAGGTGAAGTGGCATGTGCATGTCGCCGACGAAATGGATCAAAAACTTGAGCGCGTCTTGAACGTAGCTCGGCTCTGTCTCTGTCTGGACACCCACTCTGCGGAGTCCCTCGAACTCTTGCAAAACATTCGTGGTATTCCGGATGGCATTCAGGACGTTGATATGCGTCCGGCCTTCCCATCCTTGTGCACCAGGGAAAGCACAGGTGGCGCTGGGATAGTCGTCCACGGCACCGATGTAGTGGAGTGGACCAGTCCATCTAAATTTCGGCAGGTTACGGACACGGTCCGCCCATGCTGCGATGGGTGCAAGGTGGCACTCTCCAGTATCATAGTGGAGGATATCGCAGAGTTTCGGCATCACACTTGGGTGCAAATGCATTTGCGCGATGGTCGCGACAATTTCATGACCTATTTACGTTCCAAGAGCGCAGTGAGTGCGGGACGAGTGCCCCGGAAGACGAGACGAGGCGTACCGACAGCGCCCCAGGCGTATGTTTGTGGTATCAGAGCGGCACTGAGCACGAACGGGAGCAGCGACGAGAATCGCATGCTGGGTATGGAGTGAGAGTTGGAGGTATAAAGCACTCTCTCCCGAGTGACTTGGTGGTCTTATACCGAACACAAAAAGCGTCAGATTCTCAAAGGTCGCTAAATGAGACCTTGTCACTGCTGCCTCTATCCGAGAGCACCGCCACACAGATACGCACGTTTACTGCGATTGGCTGCGACTTGACAATTGCAGAAATGGTTGCAAAGACAACGTTTGTTAGAACAAAAGAAAACTGGGGATTCGAATCCTTTTCCAAAGTTCTCGATTCACCGGTATCCACGGCGGATCCCCAAACGGCTCAAACAATCACCAACCCAGCCTGCCCGCATACTGCATCGAAATTAATGACTACCGTGACTAGATCTATGACTCATCACTTGCCACTCCCGATAAGACCAGTTTCGTTACTTCGTGACCTACACACAGGATTACTGTACGAGGACAGTCTAGCTATGAGGTCGCGGAGATTGGCCAATTGAATACGAGCAAAATATCACACAGGGGAAAAATGACGGAAAGTTGTTTATCCGGAAGACCGGTTGCAAACCCACCCGCAAACCCCGAACACCCAGCTCCAATGAGAAACACAGAAATACCACAACGACAGTGTTAAAATGTGAAAACAGAGCACGATACAATTGATGGATGTTTCATACTACAAATGCAAATGTCTAGTCTTTTCCGAGTCAATGCCACCTTTTCATCACATACTTATATTTCCATGCACGCTCAACGCACATGGAAACACCCACCTAGGCATCTCCCACATTCCATGCCGCTTCGACAATTTCCATCTGCTGCACCCATTGACCATAGTCCATTTGCACCGCATACATCTGCGCGTGATTCAACCCTTTCAACGCCTCCACTACCCATGTCTGGCAGTTCCAACTCGCCCTCCCTTGCTGGATCGGAACAAGCGAGAAATGCGTCTCCAGAGTCCCCAGATAGCCCGGCGCCACATACCCGACCAGGTGAGTGCCCCTCTCGTCGTGGTCCCACTTGACGTGACGATTGTTGACGACGTGCTGGGTAAAGTACCCATTCTGTAGGCTGCCACTGATCTCGTAATAGTTACCCACCCCGCGCCTAGTAGACGTGGGGATGAAGATCGCCCAGTGATAAAGTTTCCTGCCGCCAGCGGACCGCTCGCCTCTGTAGAATTGTGCGATCCTAATCGGGAGGTAGCCTGGGGAAACCTGGATATGAGAGTGCCAATGGTGCAGAATTTTATACTCGGGTTTCCGTGTAGGTCCAAGGCTCGCGGCGTAAGCTGCGGGGCGGGGACACGGAGTAAGGGTCAACGACGTGCGACAGCGAGGGAGAGGAGGTAGGGGACTTACCCATGAAAATAGCCATTAACTCGGGCGTGTAACTGCTGGTCTGCATTGCGAATGCTGAATCTGAGGATGTAGAACTGATGGTTTTTTCACCGACCTTGGTAGAACATGTTTTATATCGAAGGAATGTCCATCTTGCAGTCTGTTGGTGTGGACGAGCGATGGGATTGTGGTCGCGTTTCCTTTTGTTGCCCACAGGCGTTTCTGTTGTCCTCTGTGAGGAGGGGAGATAGACGATGAAGAAGCTCGGAGTATCCTCGTCCGAAATGAAAGGGTGGATTCTCGACGCTTTGATGCCTCCATACGCGAGAAGTGGCTTACCACAGGCTCAGATGTTCGATGATGGGTGTATCAAGCTGTAAGCAGCGTCGATGTATCTTGACTACAATGCAAAAGAAAGCCGTGAGAGAGCCGAGTTGACGCGTCAATTTGATTCTGATCTGAAATATTGGGTTATCCTATCCTCCGTGCGCAGACCGTTGACGGCGCACACGGTTGGAGCGCTCGATGATTATTGAACCGTCACGAACGGGTGTCGTTGGTAGAAATAGATATTCTATGCTTTACAAACATCAGTGAGGCTGCAGAGATGGAGAATGTGGTGCATGCTCAGGTGACATTGTTAGCTCATCGCACAACTAGGAGAAAGTACTCATCATGACATTCCGAGATGAGAATCGGTCCATCTCAAATCTTTAACTTGTACCATTGCCTCTCCATCTTCAGCAGTATCCGTAGAGGCAAGTACGATGCACGTAAATCGGCCACTGTGGTTCCAAACAAAGTGGAGATTTACCTTGTCCGGCCCTTGAGGAAAGGGTCTCCAGCCCAATGACGCGCCGTGTCTTGCCTCGACGGAAGTACTGCAGCAATCGCCTGTGCTTTGAGATACTCGCATGGGACGGCCCATAGCGAAAGTAGGGTGCAGAGTCCGCACGGTAAATGAACCCGGTTGAATTCAGTCCGAGATACTGCAGTAACTGCACCGCCACAGATCGAGGTCCACTGTCCAACCATACCTCCTACATTTATTTAACCGAATGGTACGCGCCAAGATTCCTGGATAACACTGGTAATGTTTGATTTCTGAATCGATGCCTACGGTACGCACCCACAAGGAAGGTGTACATTTTTCACGTTTGCAAGTTGGAAGTTGGATGCCACGTAGCACCAACATTAGAAAAAGCCAAGCACGTTGCACATAATCACTTTGTAGTGTCCCCGACTCCCTTCACAATCCGTCGTGCCACTTGGAAGAACAAGAAGGACGCGTCCCCGATGGGCAAGCAGGCCACTTTGGATGTTCCAAGGTTCGTCGTGTAAAGAGCGTCAATAGTCTCCCTTTGCTTGGCCGCTAATTCTATACATGGGTATGGATCTTCTACCAGGCTAGCCAACACCCACTGCACCCATGGTATCCGCCAAGCGCGAGTCGCTGAGGAACAACGGGGAGTCACATATGCCACATCCTTCGATTCACACAAGAGGCATGTTCCCATTCATCCAAGTCTTTGGTGGACCTATATATCTCTGAGGATCGTCTGCACGCATCGCGAATCAAAAAGAAATAAACGCATTTGCAACACCGATCGAGTACGTAGGTTACAGGACGCGAATGACACATGTCCACATATGCTGGAAGAATGGACTGGCACAAGCCCGTCCGTCTAGTGTCAGGGTAGAGGATATACCCGGGATCGCCGTCGCCACTGATAATTTTCATAGCATGTACCAT
>JBBPRF010000251.1:0-35009 GCA_038092875.1 Lanmaoa pseudosensibilis
GCCAATACCCTTCCACCCGTCTCGTCGTTGTCAAATTGGACGTCACTCAGCATGCCGAGATCTCCGCAGCGTTTGCCAAAGCTCATGAGGTATTTGGCCGTGTAGACGTCGTCTTCAACAACGCAGGAAAAATGATCAACGGGGAGCTGGAGTCCGTCAATGATGGGGATGCACGAGAAATGTTCGAAATCAACTTCTGGGGTGCTGTGCAAGTCAGCCGGGAGGCAGTGCGATTCTTCAGAGATGTTAACCAGCCTCGGGGCGGCAGGCTCCTCCAGGTGTCATCTGTAATGGGCATCGTGAGTCGCGCGTGTTTCGGATATTACGGTGCCTCGTAAGCCACCCACCATCGGGGCTACCTTCCGAGCTCAGACTTCATCAGGAAATTCGCTCTCGAGGGATTGACCGAAGCACTTGCAGATGAATTGGACCCTGCGTGGAACATCAAGGTAAGACTGATTGGCATCATGCCTATATATCTCCACAGAGAGAAGCTGAATGCAAACAGATTACCATGCTTGAACCTGGACCGTTCCTCACAGAGCTTACGACGACAAACAGCAATGTAGCCCCTCCCCATCCTGCGTACACAGATCCTGAGATGCCAGGATCTAAATTTCGTGTGAGGTTCAAATCTGCTGTTTTAATAGACGGGGATCCCCAGAAAGCTTGTATTGCATTTGAGAAAGCATCTCGATTGGAAGATCCACCACTCCGGCTTCCTCTCCATCGAAGGGTGCTTGCCGTGGCAAATGAGAAGGGAAAGAGCTTGATAGAGACTGCGGAGAAATACAAGGACTGGTCTGATGACCTATACCTGTAACTCACGGGGGTACGATTCTATGTTGGAGGACAAGTCGAGTACCATGCGTCACGGTATGCAAGTCATACATTGATATTTTTAAGGGATGCCACCCTTCCCATTGACTTGCTTGGTCGGATTTTCATGATGGAGAGCTGGCTAGTACATCGAGAACACACCGGCGAGGGTGGGCTCAGCTCCGACTTGACCTGTACGCCTATGCGAAACCTTTAAATTTGAACGCGTGCTCCGCATGGCACCGTGTACCCAACCTTCAATTGCATACGATGATTCTGCGGACGTTGTTTGAAATTCTCAGGTTAGGCTAAATATTTACGTGGAAAAAGAGACTCACAGCACTGGTCTGCCATCATGCTCTTTGTCGGCGTCAGTACGTCGGTGGGATGGTGAGCAGGGTCGAATGTGAATGTTATGTTGATAATGCGAGCGGAGGCGCGACGTGGTGTGGGCTTGAGAACCTATGTAACTATGTATGACATTGTATGTATGGTTGTGGTCATACTACTTGTCACATCGATCCCAGTATCAAACAACACTTCAAGTGCTCATTGTTCTGTGCAGTCCAATGCTCACAAAGTCTTGCCACAGCTCTTATGCCTCGAAACATGCTTTGAAGGCAATCTCAGGGAAATCTTCGTCGGGATCCAGAATGGCTTCATCAATGTTCTCCGATGAATTTTAACTAGGCATTGTCTTGACACTCTCGAAGTAACCCTGTTGCTGCAGGATGTGAGCTGCACGGCGGCGGGCTTGTTATCTCATTCCCAAGGCGGGCCTCGGTGGGAAAGCGAAATTGCTTTTTTTTGCATTGAACGCTGACGAATAGGTTTGTATCGTTTTAGCTTCGAGCGTCCGTCGTCCCTACATGCCACGCATGCCATTACGGGCGAGCACCACCTCCTGAAGAGTACGAGTCTCAGCGGGTGCTATTGGGTGCAGTGACTCTCGGCCGATGATACAAATTCGGAGCTTTGATCCACCCCATTCTCATCTCGGAATATTACGGTGGGTGCCTTTTCTAAGGTGTATGTGTCACGTTAACGACGTACGGTCCGAAGGGAGGATTTTGTACCGACCAAGTAGGCATGTCGCTGTAGCTTACTTTCCCTGTGGATCCTATACACTTGTATGGCCAGTGTCATGGAGGCAAAGCCAGCTGGTATATCGAGGATACGTCCGCGCCGCTATGGTGCACCAGTCTTCTCCCCGGTGCAGCTATCGCATACTGATTCTATGCAACGGGACCACTGATCGTTTTGGCTACCTTATTCTCTCAGAAGTCCTCAGTGTCCTCACTGAGAGCACTGCATGCCATGAGGCCCTCAGGCTCGAGGTTGAGCCGCTTGAGCTCGCCCACAAGGCGGGGCGCGTCATTCATATTCGACCCTCACCACCACACCGATGTACTACGAACGACGGAATGCATGACTGACCAGTGCTGTGAGTCTCTTTTGCCACGTAAATATTTAGCCTAAACTGACAATTTCAAACAACGTCCGCAGAATCATTGTATGCACTTGAAAGTTGGGTACGCGGCATGCTGAGCACGCGTTCAAATTTAAAGGTCGAGCATAGACGTACGGGTCAAATCATCGAATGATGACACTGGTCAATGTTACCTCTGCATATGATGGTAGCAGTTTACATGCGAACACTTCCTAGAACGCGTCTGAAATAATGCCAAGAATGGATGGTTCGAGACTGGTGCTCGTCCATACTTTATGGATGTCCGAGGGACTACCAATTTCCAGTTTCACAAGACCATGACACGGAGTGTCCAGTGTTGTTCCGACGCGGAGCTGAGCTCACTCTCACGTGTTCTCGATGGACTGGCCAGCTCCCCATCAGGAAAATCCGACCACTGGAATTCAATCAAATCAATGGAAATGGCGGCGTCTCTTGGAAATAACAATGTATGACTTGCATACGTGATACACGGTGCTCGACTTGTCTTCCAACATAAAAATTCTACCCCCGTAAGTTACAGGTATAGGTCATCAGACCAGTCCTTGTATTTTTCCGCAGTCTCTATCAAGCTCTTTCCCTTCTCATTTGCCATGTCAAGCACCCTTCTATGAAGAGGAAGCCGGATTGGGGGATCTTCCAATCGAGATGCTTTCTCAAACGCAATACAAGCTTTCTGGGGATCCCCGTCTATGAAAACACCCGATTTGAGCATCACGCGGAATTTAGATCCTTTCATCTCAGGATCTGTGTACGCAGGATGGGGAGGGGCTACATTGCTGTTCGTCGTCATAATCTCTGTGTGGAACGGTCCAGGTTCAAGCATGGTAATCTATTTGCATTCAGCTTCTCTCTGTGGAGACATAGGCATGATGCCAATCAGTCTTACCTTGATGTTCCACGCAGGGTTCAACTCATCTGCAAGTGCCTCAGTCAATCCCTCAAGAGCGAATTTCCTGATGAAGTCTGAGCTCGGAACGTAGCCCGATGATGGAAGGCTTACGAGGCACTGTAATGTCCCCAACACGCACGACTCACGATGCCCAATCCAGATGACACTTGGAGGAGCCTGCCGCCCCGAGGCTGGTTAACATCTCTGAAGAATCGCACTGCCTCCCGGCTGACTTGCGTAGCTCCCCAGAAGTTGACTTCAAACATTTCTTGCGCATGCTCATCATTGATGGACTCCAGCTCCCCGTTGATCATTTTCCCTGCGTTGTTAAAGACAACGTCTACACGGCCAAATGCCTCCTGAGCTTTGGCAAACGCTGCGGAGATCTCGGCATGCTGAGTGACGTCCAATTTGACGACAACGAGATGGGTGGAGGGGTATTGGCCAGCGAGATCAGATAGCACATCGGGCTTGCGGAGCGTGGCGACGACTCTATCTCCTTGTTTCAAGAGATACCCGGTCAAGATGCGGCCGAAGCCAGTTGAAGCACCTGTGACTGAAGGCGAGTCAACCTCAGGTGATATCAATATGCATGTAGAGACTCACTGAACCAGACCCTGGAATCTGCC
This sequence comes from Lanmaoa pseudosensibilis, assembly GCA_038092875.1. Classification (NCBI taxonomy): domain Eukaryota; kingdom Fungi; phylum Basidiomycota; class Agaricomycetes; order Boletales; family Boletaceae; genus Lanmaoa; species Lanmaoa pseudosensibilis. The sequence goes on from JBBPRF010000251.1 coordinate 3,809, forward strand.
ATGATGCAGATGGTGTGGATGACGGTGTTGGGCTCCAGCCGTCGTATGCTAGTCGTCGGAGTACATATGTCTCCGGAATATTGTCCCTCGTAACTGCCAGACAACCTTATTATGTTTCACTTCGACAACTCCGGATGCTAATGCATGCGCTGGTAGGGCCCAGGCAATCGAGAGCTGAAGTGCATCCTAATCAACATGATTGATTGGGAAGCACTTTCATTCTGGAAGGGTTGTGTTCAATATGTCTGGATGGTATCGGCTTACCGGCGTGCGGGATCCTTGCATGGCACATATGCTGGTAGGGCCCTTCGGATGTTTGTTTGCGTATGGAAAAGTTGGTATCTGGATCCGAAATTGCAAATTATGTTGACCGTTTTCATGGGTCTTTTCATGGAGCTATATTAGATCCTTTACACACCGAGTATAGTGTGAAGCGTGTTTTTAACACGGAGCAAGACACAGAGAACCAAACGAAGGGGGAGAACGTCTATGTACATTATGCATACAACATGCTCGTCGATACAACAAAACACCACTAGTAGAGCAACAAGCATTAACCTACATAGTTTTTCAGCACACATACACCAATCCCATCTTCCCCAAGTTTCCATAGATTCCTCTATATCACCCTGCCCCAACGCCCTTCCTCACGCAGCTTCGTACCTCTTTTTTAACGACATCTTTCTCGTGGTCACCTTTCTCCTCGTCTCCACCACCCGTTCCGACCTCCTCTGTTGTTGCACCGCGTTGACATTCACATTCGCATTCACATTCGCGTTCATATCCATATTATCGACCCCCTCTTCAAGCTTGCGAATTTCCATACCGAGCTCTTCGAGATCGTTTGATTCGTTTGATCCACGACGACGCATACTCGGGGCGGGGATGACGGGGTAGTTTGTGTTATCGGTGGGCTGGAACATTGGGAGACGCTCGTTTGCGATATCAGAGCGACGGCTATTGAGCGTGCGTCGGTGCACGGTAAGGAGAGTCATGGAAACGCAGACAGAACAACCGCCCAAGCCCATATGCGTGCGGGAGAAAACCGTCGGCGGGAGTCAGTCCACAACAGAACACGGCAAGGAGAGAAATGCACGGACGCGTCTGCAAAACTGTGAATGTAATGTCTGATCTGTGTGCCGTGTGCGGTAAGCATGTCGGGACCTCGCTGGTCTTCGATGGGGAAGGTGGACAGCTCGGAGGCGTTCTCGGCTTCCTCTCTGTGGAAAAAGGTGAGTGGTATGGACGATCAGTCAGGCTGGCAGGATCTCAAAGGAAGAAGTGAAAGAAGTCCACAATCATCTAGTCTTCGACGATAGCGAAAGTCATCGTCAATCCGCGTTGATCGCAGATCCAGTGCACGCAAGGACCAATGCACCGATCCTCGGACCCAATAATTCAACATCCCAAATCATGACAGCGCGGAGGGACAACCACCGGATATTGCAACTCCAAACCACATTTGAAACGCACCTCAGAAGCTGGAACACCCGCTGCATCTTCCCGACTGCCAAAATCTTGTTCTTGATCTGCTGTCTTCTCGCTGCGATCTCCGCAGGCGGCAGCGCGAGATCGACAGCGTGGTCATCGTCTTCTTCTTCTTCCATGCCTTCAAGCTCTTCTGGACTGCACGTTGCGAGGATCGCGAGTAGCATCTCCGTGACTAGTGATATTCCCGCACAGACCGGCTCGTGAGTCACACATAGACGTGTAACACTTCCAGAGTAGAAAGTGACATACTCTTCGCGCCGACGAACGGTAAGCTCCACGTGAACCCATCCATGAAATTCGGTAACCAATACGGATGACTACTCGAGTTGAACTGCCTGATCGTGATATTCTTGTTTGCATACTTGATGACGGCACCGCGATTATGGTAGACATCGAGATAATTTGGTGCGCTAAAGACAGTAATGACAGAGGGAAACTTTTTGGTCGGAGTTTTGCGGTACATCATGTATCTGGAGTGTGGATGACTCGTGAGGGGGAATAAAAGGAAGCGACAGGAACATACCCTGCGTCCTGGGCCTCGTGCCCTCGCACAATCCCAAGTAGGCCGTTCCGCTCGAGGAACTTGCACGCCGCATCATACCTTTCGCAATATGCCCCTCACTGTTCGTCATAGGACACCCACTCAAGGGGTGAAACACTTACGTATAAAAGTACGAACAACCCCTCGTCGCGTTGTGCTCAAACGTCGTGCCTGGAGCCAAACCAGGACCATGTGCGGAGGGCTCCTGCTCGTATCCGAAATTCACGATGGGGTCTGACCACAGCAGGTCACACAGCAACCCGCTAGATCCGGGCTCCTGGAAGCGGTCGAGCTGTGCATTACATCCGTCAATCAGACGCCTGTCTATGATCCCGGAGCAGGAATATAAGGGTGATGACGAAAACGCACTCGTCGGATGTCGTCCAGGGTCATAAGCTCGGGGGAAAGGCCTCCGTGAACACAAAAGAAGCGACTGTCGACGAGCGCAGCGACGGGTAGTGCATTGAAGGATTCCAAGCATGCGTCGTAAACGGCTTGAGAGTACTTGTGGAGGCCTGTGCCAAGAAAAAAAGACGTCCATCACATTTAAGCTCGGGCGAACCGTGGACCTTTAGCGAGGACATGCGTACACTCGCGCTTGAAAGTGAAATATTCCGTTAAATGTCGACATTCATGGTTGCCACGAAGGAGGGTGATATCTTTTGGGCGTTGGATCTTGAGCGCGTAGAGGTATAACAGGCACTGAAAGTATGACGGGTGTGTTTTGGTGAGTCGGCGAAGAGAGATAGAAAAGACAACGCACTTCGATGCCAAAGTTTCCGCGATCGACGTAATCGCCAAGGAACAAATACGAGCTATCTGAAAAGCTTCCTCCGATCTCGAACAGCTTCATGAGGTCATACTGCGGCGAGCCCAGTTAGGACGCAGATCAGTCCATCTACGTGGCATTTGAGCGGTGTTGATGGAGGACGAGGACTTACATATTGACCATGGATATCCCCGCATACTATGATGAATCAGGCGATGGCACGCGACCGGTCACTTGCACTGACCAAGAGAAAGAAGGGAAACTCACTCGTGACAGGACTCCCTACGTTGACTAGATTTGGTTCGCGAGAGAGCATGGCCGTCGCCATGGAGAGGATGTATAACGCCTGCTTCTCTGTCAACCTCCCCTCCTTGAAGAAATGTTGTTTCATAAATTCGACATTGGGCACCATATGATGGTCGCCGGGTGGGCCGTACTCCCTGATGAAGAGTTGGTCGTCGGTTGGTGTATAACCCACAGGTTGTACAACCTATATATACAAGAATGCAACAGAAAAAGGTGGTCAATCAGACTGCGATCGTCCTGTAGTGTTGATCGTGTTAGAAGTGGGAGGGTCATGAGAGACTAACGTTGGGCATTGCTCGTTCTTTTGAACTTACTCCAGATTGGATGTCAGTCCACTGGACACCACCTGGAAGAACGGGGTCGTGGTCTTGCTCGAAGTTGGTGCCGTGGGGCGGTGGGTTTGCGTAGCTGTGTTGGTTAGCGTGATAGTATTCTTGATTGGATGATGACATTCGGATCGTCGTTGGCTGTCAGGTCTCGTTGGGTATCGGTCGTCGTTATGCTCGGCGTCGTGGACAATGCTCACTAGCGCTGGTGGTCGAATGTTTTGTATGCGGTGCCTTTTCTTTCCAGTACGGACTTTCTCACTAAAACACTCCCTTTGTTCTCATACCAACAGGCGCTTATAACTGCCGACCTCGAGGCTCGGATCCTACACCTCCAGACCAAAACTGAGGCTCTTTTTGTGAAGCCAATGTTGCCGTTGATGAGCACTCGTTGGTGCAAGACCATCCTCACGCACGGTCTGTCTTGCCGGGTCATGCACATGGATTAGCTGACCACCCATTACCCTCGCTGTGTCCCCAGAGTTGGGTTCCTCATGTTTGCTATCTCCGGACCCGACCCACTGCACCGAACTGAACCACACGCAACATTACCCTTCTCCGAACCTACGAGATGCTGTTTCATCTTCACGGTGTTGCTTCGCCATTGCACCCGCCGGTGCGACCAGCCAAGACACTCGGACCCTTAATATGAGATAGCGTTCGTAGAATGAGTGTCAAAAGACGTATACTCGAAACAAGAAACTGCTATTACAGGTGAAACGCCATCAATTCAAATCGACGGCGCTCTTTCAGGACGCCTGGCCGACCTGGGATTCTAGCAGCCGATTTTCTGCGCCATCCTCACCTCAACGCCAGAGGATCACACTACTTTGACCAGTGTTCGTCATTGTCTGCGCTTGCAGTCGCCATCGCCATTAGAAATCTCGCCACCGCTGCCAGACACTTCCTCTTCCTTCGTGATTGGCGGGCTCGAAGACGTCAGGTGAAAGCCCAAATTAATGACCCAGAAACCATACGTCTTGCGTTGCAGCTGTGCCTTTTTCGTATGTCACACAGTATTCAATGCAAGGTCTGAATCATATGACACCGAGGCAAAGTCGATCGGAAGTCGCTGAGCAAGACAAGCGAGTTCTGAACGACTGTCACGGTGTGCTTGTCAGGCAGCCCGCCATCTATCAGTTTCTCAGCAGCAAACACGATCTCCTACGTCGGGACCGCCGAAACGGTAACCTGTCCCCCATCTAGCAACGATGTCTTATATGATTTACCAGAGCAAACATGGTATCTAATCCCAAAGGTCTACCATAGCAACAAAAGTGGTTCCTCGCGAGATCTGAAACAGCTTGATGATGTGTAGATCTCCATTGAACACCATGGCATCCGAGGACTCTGCGTTGCTTGTGGTCGTCCCAAACGTTGTTCCGGAATTGACATCCCTCGCCCACTGATCGAATCCCATTCCAGACAGGGGAGGTATACTTGGCTGTTTCTCCCGCGGGTCTAACACCGATCGGGGAGGATTGTGTGGGTACAATTTCCCTGACGTTGATAGAAAGAGGGCGGAGAGTCGACACCCAGCGCAAAACGCCTTTCTCTCTGCCCATTTGAAGCCGATTGTATCCGAACACAGACCTGTTCGTCGGCGGTATCTGATGTGTATTCCACAATGAGCTGTGTCACGGCGTAATTAGGGAAAGAAGGACCAAACACTACAGGACACACGTACCTCTCTCACCTTGTTAATGCCGCTTTTGTAGAAGTCTTTACGATACTTGCCCCGAAGGTAGGTAGTGACTCTGGGCATCATGCGACCTCTGAATCGTTCTGCCACAGGGCGCGCCGCATCAATTGGACCATAAATAAGATTGGTTTTACCTTCCATTATCAGTCTTGTTCCCTGAAAAACTGCACGGAAGAATGCACGGGTACGGAGATGTCCATTTGTTCGAGATCCGCAGTGTCCAGTTGGGAAATGGTGCACCTCATAATCGGCAGGTGATCGCCTGAGAGGGAAATACAATTACTGCAGCTCTCTAAACGATGAAAACACCTTACCCATGCATCCTAAATCCCGGAGGACTGAACAATGGCAGAGTTGTCGGGATACCGACGCATTGCTCCAGAATAATTTGTGGTGTCGAGGTGCGGTCTAGAAAAACTTTGATATAATCGCGCAAGGCCAGTGCACCAACTCCTATCTGCGTCCAAGGATTCGTCAGTGACTCTCAAGCATAGAAAAGGACGTGAGCATGAACGATATCGTGGACAAGTCACCACAAACCCCTCCTTTTACTGTAATTTCAGTGTGAGAGTACACATCAAAGAGATTAGCTCAAGTCAACAAGAATGTTCTCCGCGCGAGATGGTCGTACATTGTCTTGAATAGTCTATCATATAATGTTAGTCCTTGTCGAGCAAATACGACATCCTTTCGGGGTTGTGCCTTGGATCTAATTTCGCAAAGTAATGGGGATCCAGCTGCTCATTAAAATGCCCCACAACCGACCCCAGAAGGACCACGCAGCCCAAATTTCCTTCTGGCGACTGTGACGCAACGTCCTCGTTGACTAGTTCGGCGAGAAACGTGTTCGACGAGCTTTTCAACAAGGTGGTTGAAAGCTGTGGCAGAGCCCATTGACATAGCATCTGGTAAATGTTACTCACGTTTCCTGTGACCAACCCTGCGGCGCGACATCCTCAGTCAGAACGCTCAAGACTCTACTCTGCGAAATCATGGCAGACTTCATCCAAGGACTCGATCCCGGAAAACTCGTGTTGAGCGGCGCTGTATGACACAATTCTCTGCCTTTTCTCCGTTGCATGTCCTCACGTCCCTTTTGGCAGGTGTTATCCTTTATCATGAGTCCATTCTCTGCGCCAGCGTACAATCTACCGATATTCCTGTTTGGAGCTCTCGTTCATGAGAGTAGCGATGCGGTACAGTCGCTCAAGCTGGTAGGCCGTGCATTCTCCCCATTCGCGGCAACCTCGTCACACTGAATTCAACTGGTTCGGGACCAACAGTTCACCGGCATCTTGTCTGCGTCGATGCTCTTCGATATCATTTGGGTGTTCAACAACGAACAAAGTGGCTTCGTCAAACTGCTCCTCTTCCTCCTGTGGTTACTCAAGGCGCGTGCTCAAAACCTACACATCCGCAGACGACCACACACACGCTGATACCAGCCACCTTCTTTCTTCTAGTTCCCCACCGCCGCGACGTTCTTGGCGGCTCTCCGCCAGAGAGGCTCTCAATTCATGGGTCTCGGTGCTGATATCAGTGGTCCGACTGGCGAGTCCCATCCTTTATCGTAACCTACACGTGACGCTGGTACTGATCTCCGCAGCAGTCTGGTCCATGCCTGGCGGCTTCACTTCCGGTGGCCGTGAAGGCTACCAAGTCGTCGTCGACGAACCACCCGTCGGCGTCCCTCGTCCACCGCCTCCACCCCAAAAGACGACCGTCGTCGCGCCGACTCCCAAACCCGCTCCTGGCGTCCAACCAGGCAACTACCAAAGCGCATAAAACGCCGGCGCACCGTGATGGGCACATTTTCCCCAGAAAAAAAAACCTCGCTACGAGAAGTATCTCCATCTGTTGGAACCCATCGTTCGAATTGTCCATCGAGTGTCCATAGTCCTTTGAGAGAATCATGCTTTTTATTTATGCTTTCTTTCGCCCATAGAGCTAGGGGATAAATGGATATTTATGCGTTCGTTTGGCTCGTTCGCTATAAGTAGACGTGCAAGACAAGCATATGTGGGGTTGGCCTCCTCGTGCATGACACCGATTTATTAGTACTCGTCAAAGATACCTTCTGCTTCACTGACGCTTGAAGACAAGTATGCCGTTGGATCCGGTCCTATTCACTCACGTCCCCTCAACCCGCCCATGTCCCGAATTGATTGATACTTCTTTACCATAGCTACGACTTGCTTTCGGGAAGAGGATCTCCCCGACCCGGGTACGAGCCATTGGCATGTTTCACAGTCAACACCAGAAGGCGTAGGCAGTAAAATTCGTCAAAGCGTTTTTCATATCGTAAATCATAACACAGCGTCCTCGTTGACGACTTGTCGAGAACGGTCTTAGCAGTCTCGTGCGTTTGGCCGGAGTCTGCTGTGAGCAACACAAGATGTTGAGTGGACGACTCTCCTATGAGGAATGATCTCCACTCCTTCCCGAGCAAACAGCAACGCCAAAGGCCATAAGAAAGTAAGGGAGAACTGGTATACAAGGAAGCAATGGCGCGTACTTACGAAACCCATAATATCGAACCGCCCATCCCACAGATCCCAAAGTAAATCCTCACATCTCCCCCGCCCGAGACGTACACCTTTCAACCTTTTACGCACTCCCCCGCCTCCTGCGCCAACGATCTTAACACCCCCTCCGACCGCGGCTTGACCGCCAACTTGAACGGATTCGGTATCCTATCACTTAGCGTCAGAATCATCGCCGATTAGCAACTACAAACAGAAACACGTACCGAAAGATCGAATTGTCAAACACCACCTCGGGTTCGATCTCCACCCCATGTTCATCCACAGCCTTGCCGATATCCAGTGTAGCTATCATGGACACCATGAGTAACCATGCCGAAGACTCGACGAGGTTCGCGCCTGGACATCGGCTGTTTGGATCGACGACGCCCGTGAGCGTTTCCAAAAGGTGTGGTTGAACAATAGAGGACGATCGCTTACCGTCTTCCAAAGCCAAAGACGTACGCACGTGGATCGCGTCGTCGTTCCGTCACCTCATCTACAGCGGGTTCGAGGTATCGATCAGGATTGAACGCATGGGGGTCCGGAAAGAGGGCTTCGTCCCGGAGAATCGTCCTGATATACATCTCGATCAACCTGTGCGCCTTCACTACCATGGGAGACATCCAGATCAGACGTACCAGATATTCGCAAACACCTAGCAACGCGGTCGGAATGAACACCATGCAAAATGAAGAGAGCAAGTTATTGACGTACGAGTGTTCCCTCGGGTATAAAGATGCCATCGTAAACATCATCCTCCATCAACCTATGTGGAAGACCTATGACGAACATGAACGTTTGAACATCGATCTACACGTCACTTGACTCAAACTGGGACTTACTCAGAGGTACGGGCGCGCTCCACCTCAGCGACTCCGTAAAGACCGCATCGCAATACGGCAATGACGCCCGATCTTCAAGGACCGGCAACCGATCGTGTCCAATCGCCGCATCAATTTCTGCTTGTGCCCGTTTGAGCACCACGGGATGCTGCACCATGGCGAGGATGAAATGAGAGATGACCGTGACAGTCTGTTAATCAAGGCACTTTGGTCGTCACGTTTACACATAGAGGTTGACGCGGGTACTTACAGTGTCAATACTAGCTTCGGAATCGTTGGGTAAAAAAAAAAAAAACGAAGATCACCAAGAATAAATTTGCCTGACCTACCAGAATACATCGAGTTTGCAGTCCATCTGAGATCGAAATCCAGTTGAGCATCGAGTTCCTTCTCCTTTCCACCCTTCGCATCCAATATCGTTGAGACAAATGACGCCTTTGCGGTGCCCTTGCGCTATCCAAAGTGACACCTGAATCAGTGGCGTGCAAGACAGGTGAAGAGAGTGATAATACCCTCTCATCCAAAACGAACGCGTATGGCTCATCGACAAACTCTTCCATCTTCTTCTTCCAGATGGCTGCATTCCGCTTAAATCCCGCACCAGGGAGCCAGTCTGGCAAATGTTTCACTAGGCATGTCACACACGTCAACAATGCGGCTCCGAACTAGCCAACGAGGACATACACGAAGGAAAAATGTCTACAGGCCAGATACCACCGCCAGAAGCAATACGATTAGCGAGCAACGATACGCATTCTTCGGCCAGCTTCAGGAACGCGTCGTCGGTCGATTCGACATGGTGTCCATACGTGACCAATAACGTCAACCCGCCCGCGTACCTAACCACGTGATCAAAGTCAGAACGGACCGGACAGAGAAAGAAAAGCACCGCACCGCCGGAGGTGATCCTGAAACTTGGATGGGTCTTCGAGAAGCCCTCTGAGGAACGGCTTCGTTTCAAGCTCGAGCAGGGGGTGGTAGTTTTTGATACTGGACGACCCGAGCGCAGATTGCATCAGCCTCCGCTGACGGCGCGACTGATCGCTGTATGGTGTAAACGCCACCATGTTATCGCACCCGCAGCTGATCGGGTAAGATTCGAATCGTAAAGTCAAATGGGAAGAAGATAAGGCAGACGTACAGTTCCCCTGCCATGACGAGACGAGGCTTGTCAGAGTATATCGCGCCGCGTTTATCCAACAGATCGAATGCCACTTCAGGGGTATTCAAAAAGACGAGTCCCTGACCAAAGACATGAAGATACGTGACGCGACCTATCCACAAAAAAAAAAAAAAAAAAGACATCAGCACGGTCTTTGTAGTGCGTTGAATCACGCGAACGCGAGATGAGAGCGACGGACCATACTCCTTTGCCCATCGTTCGGCCAAGAGCCAGAGCTCCTTTGTAGTAAGATCAGCAATGTTACCCAGAACGGGGAGCGGCTTCGGCCCAGGGGGGAACGGAGCGGGTGGCTTTGCTTTAGTGAGCCGACGATAGAGAGTGTAGGAGAGTGTGGCCGCGAGAAGCACCGCGGAGAACGTCGTCGTGTTCGCCATCCGAGTACGCCGCGCGTGATCAGAGTTGACGGGGGGACAGGTGGCGGAAAAAAATCGAACGAGTGGATCGGAAGATGCAGCGAAGAAGGAAGATTCAGAGGAGGAGACGGGCGCGATCCATGGTCCCCGTTTCTTCCTCCGCCCTTTTTACGCTTGTCGGCTGACAGTCCCGCGTCCGACCTGTTGGTCCATCACAGGCACACGTGACTGTTTGCGATCCATGTGCACCTGGGTCTAAGCCACAAGGGTTGCGGATATGAAATTGAAGGGGCGACATTCCGGTGCTGGAAATACATTACGACGCGTCGACTCTGGCAATGAGGTCAGTGACACTGTCAAAACATGCCAAACTGTTTACCCCGCTGGCACAGGTAACAAGACAGACATCTGTCATACCGCCGCCCACGGATCCGTATCTGCTTGCTTTGCTTGAGGTAGACCAACTTCCAGTTTTCAGTGGATCTTCCCAACGCGGTCGTCCATTCCCGGCCACCACCTCGACTCCCGGCGGCCTAGAGATAGACGTTTTTCGCGTTCGTCATACCCAACTTGAAAGGACTCGACACACTTACGTTGACGGGACTACGTAAACCCGAGGGACAAGCAGATTCGCCGTCGCTGCGCGGAGGAAGTAAATACCCCAAATGAGGATCTTCGTTCGAAAAACCCACGAACATCGCAGGTCACACTGAGAAGCAGAAAGTGGCCTCGGTATGCATGCAAGTATCGCCTATCCTGCAACATTCTGAGCGCTGAGGAAGAGCCCGAGTCGTCATGTAATTGCACGTTAATGTTCCCATCATGGATGGTACAGTGCGTTGTTGCAAAATAAGCTGCACTCCAGAAAGAGGGTATTTGGTCATGTTTTGGCAACAGAAATTACCTCGGAATAAACCTACGTTTTTGTGACTGTAACGCTAGACTTTAATTAGAGCCCCCATAGCAACTTGGAACGGGAGAACGACAGCCGTCCCTGTGATATTCCGAAAAGGCAAACAAGACTGCCGCCTCTGCGAGTCGCGAGCCGGTCTTCGAAGATCACTGATTCCCCCCGGTAATAGGTGGGCAAAGTCGATCGGAGTGAACTTGACATCCGAGGCGCACGGCGGCAGCTGAGTTGCATCGACATATGACGGGGTTGACGTTGATTGGCGACGCTGCAACGTGTACTGTTGTGAGACGGTGATAAGACAAGATGAGTCACGATGATGTACTCATGATACAAGGGTCACCGGTCACCGGAGGAGCGGGGGGAACGGGGGGCAGTGGATCTGCACCATGAAGATCTTAATCTTTGCCTCAACGGTCTCTCCTAAGGCTGGACCTGAAATTGAAACAGAGTACAGTGTTGGTCACCTACTTTTCCTATGCATTATTAGGTTGGTATTTTGGTGGTGCCTGGCGTGTCCGTCCCAATGTTTTTATTATGCATTATGAGAGTATACTGTATCTGGTGACCAGACTATGAGTAAATGATCCGCAGATCGTTATCTAAGAATTACATTATTACAGTTACATACAAGCCCGAGTAGATGGAGGGTTCCTCATGAAACGTGCTACGGTGAAAGACGAGGATATGTAGTAGATACAAAGTGCAAGGTGGATGTAAGGTAGTAACACAAAGCAAATCGAGCGTCATCGGATTCAACAGGCACTGCGAGTCTGTACGACGTCATAGGGATTCGAGCCTCCTCCCACCACACGCAAACACAACCCAATCAAAACCATAAGATAGAAAAGAAAAAAAAGTCCTGATCAAACCAGAGAACAAGAAGAAAAAGGCACGAGGGTGCAGCATAGCACACCTACCTCCCCTCCGCCTCCACCTCCAACAAATCGTCCGCAAAATCCTCCATCTTGATAATCTTGAATCGCTCCTTCCACGGTCCATCCGAAAACGCTCTCTTCCACGCCCGACTCAACCCCTCTTTCCATGCATACAGCTCAATCTTCCAGCCACGCTGCAACGCCAGTCTAACGGGACCCAAAAACCCTTCCTCGTTGAATTGCCCAACGTTGCCGTCCCCGGTGGCGAGCACGATCGTGGCGTTGGGTGGAGGTGGGTCGGTCGCTGCGATTGCTTGGTGGAGTTTGAGTTGGAGGAGTTCGTCCACGCCTTGTTCTCTATAGCGTATCCGCGTCGTTGTCGTCGTTGTCGTCGTTGTCGTCCCAGAAGGTCCAGCGACCGCATGCGCGGCGCTCCCACTCCCGCTGCCGTTCCCGCCGCTCCTGGTCACACGATCCGAGTCCGTCGAGACGTTCCCAGCCGAGTGCCCGCGTACGTGTGTCTTTGAAGAGGACGACAAAGAAGTAGAAGCGGGATTCGTATCAGATTTCCGCCAGTTGGCGCTACGCGATGCAGCAGAGTCGGGTGGATGTCGTCTGTCCGGCGCGTCCCCGTTATCAGGTACGCGTGCGTATATCCGGACGTCATAACCCAGTTGGATGGCCGATTCCATTGGTTGGTATAGTGGTGAAGAGGTCACCAGGCACCGTCTGGTAATCGGCCGACCGCGTTCGAGAAGGAGCGCGAGCGCTGCATGTGAGAGACGTTTGGGACGACGTGATAGCGAACGGTGTTTCTTATGGTGTGTAAGAAGTCCAATGAGAATATTCGAGCTGTGCAAACGAATCGCAGTCAACACTGGTCCATCTGCATGCGAAACGACGAAAAAGATGACGCAACTGATCGATGAAAACATGTATCGGGGTATCCCTGGCGCGCGGCGCTGGTCCTCTAGGATCAGAGAAATCAGATTCCGCGCCACTAAAGTCTTGAGTGAGCAAAGCAGTGATGCGCTCATAGTCCTCCTGGAACCTGAGTCGCAATTTATGTGCGAGACATCGTAGCTTTAAGATCTGCGGATCAGGGGGTATCGTCTTGACCTTGAGCGTCGGTGTCGACTTGCTGTGTTTCAACACGTCGCGTTTTACAAGGATGCGATTCGTGCGAGGAGGTGTCGACGGCGTGGATTTGTAGTGGTGGTGTGCATTATCGAGTGACGAGGATGAATCACCTTCGACCTCTTGCACGTCCGCATCCACCTCATCTCGATCTGCATCGCCGCTCACATCGTCAGCGTGCACCGTCGTCTCGGACACCGTCTCCGGCGCGTCCACCTCGCGCCTCAATATCTGAATGATCTTTGTCGGTTTCTTCTTCCGCCGCTTTTTCGCCCGCCTCATATCTGCTTCTTGACGCTGCCTCGCCCCCCCATCCGACGTCGAACTATAATGTTGTACCATCCGTCTCTCTGTCAACCGACCAGCTTGAACCCTATCCCTCTCCGACATTAAAAATTCGATCACACTGTCGATCGTGCCCAAGGTAGGATGTTCCGGGTCCACGACTCCATCGGGACCCACACCCCCTGCGACGGACGCGACAGACCCCACGACGGTGAACGCAAGCGGGTCCACCTCACCCTCCGTCTCAGAATCAGATCCGTCCTCAGCAAACGCATCTTCACCATCTCCGCCCAAACTCAGACCCAGACGGTGAGCGCCCGCATCCTCGTCGTCCGTCGCGCTGTCCGTGGCACGTGACCGATCATCCACAGCACTCCTTGTCTGTGCGCTCGCCACAGACGGGTCGAAATATGACGCAATAATACCCTGCGTCCACACCGTCGAACCCGCATTCGCCTCCGAGTCCGTAGGGGGCGCCGACAGGAGTGCCGAGCGCGGAGACGCAGATTCGAGCTCGAGTTCACGTTCGTCGTGGTCCGTGTGGAGAACGAGCGCTGGGAGGGCCGTGTGAAGGATGCGTGGAGGACCAATCTGGAATTGTTGTAGTTCACGGAAGACGGTATTGAAGGCACCGAGGTCGGGTGCTTCTGTTGGCGCGGTGATAAGTTGAAGATCGATCCCATATCAATCCGCGGATATGAAAACGGATCGGAGGGAAGGCGGGAACGTGTTCATAAGTGTGAAAGAAAGAGAGGGGAGGTGTCAGTAACGAATAGGCAACTAAGAGATAGAATGAAGCTGACCGTCAGAGGTGGCCTCACTGAGACGGGAATAGGTTGAAAAGGGACTGATCCCAGTAGGCGAGTTGGACGTCGTTTCCGAGCTGGAATGAATCATCTTTGGAGGATCATCAAGAACGTGAGAGAATGGGCTATAACTGCGTCGATAGGGACTCTAGACTGGGCGTAGTAGGTCGTGGTGTTTCAAGCTGGTTGTACAATGTGCGGGCTCTAGTAGATCCGTTGGATGTGAACTTGAGGATGGTCGTGAACGTACGTAGCAAAGAAGCAATTTAAAGGACTGCGGGCTCAAGTACTGGCTTTGACTTGCTGTGACTTCCGGGTCGGAGGGACAGCCTCCACAGTCAGACTCACTGACGAACCCCTTACACGTGACCTTCTCTGCTAAGTCCTCTGTCTTCCAGCTCAAACACTCAGAGGCAGCGCAGCAAGTACTCCGAGGTGAGTCCAAGCCTCAAGGCCTCATGCCTCTGGTACTTCTTCTCAATCGATTGAAACACATTCCCAGACACTTCTGACTTGTTTCTAGAGAGCGCCGAACCGCCGACAAAGCGTGTTTTGTTGCGGGCATAGTAATCTAGTAACAATGTCCTCTGTCCGTCAGGTCCCTACAGTGTTTACTTTGCCGATGTCTACCTGGTAGTGATCGACCCCACCAGCAAAAGGTATTTCTCTGTTGTCTCACGTAACACTCATCATCTGAATGTCGATTAGCGTCGCCCCCTATGGGTTGCTCTTATTTTTATGGTCTCACCAAAGATGAGCTTCAAGGACGACGGCCTCTAGTGGAAATTTTGGCCATCAAGCTCATTGTTATATTCACGTTTTATCCATCCTTCATGGTGCCGATATAGCACCGCTTGCAAATCTCTGCTCCCATGAATCAGTTCAATGCATTCCACGGCCCTCCGGGCACCCCCGGATCCGCAAGCGACTGAAACGATCGTGGAATGTGAATTCTACCTTCCCGTTTGATTTAGCACGATGCGAGCGCACGAACCAGCGGAACACTTGCAAGCGTAGCAAGGGGCACAGTGGAGAATACACGGAGAGAAGCATTACAAGGGGAAATGGATCGGTTATCTCGCGTTTGATATAGTACCCGCGCGAACGGACAAACCGCGGCGAGAAACTTGCAAACGTAGCATCGTCGAAGGGATAGGAGACCAAGTTAGGGATCTGAAACGGGTCCAGGAAGTTGAAGGGAGTGTTGTCAAGTGTAAGTCTCTTGTAGTCTCAGTTGAAGATTTTAAGATTCACCCGTCTTCTTCTCTGTCCTGATGATGTGGGCGCATACTCGGAACGAGTACAAAATTGAAGGCGTGTCAGTTGACTTCCACATGGCACGCCACTGACTGTTTGAACTTTGTACAGTATCAATTTCAGTATGAAGGATTCACTTGGCTCCCTATCCATAGAGGTGTATGCAACGCTAACACAATGTAAGCCCGATGGTCCAGTAGTTTTGTGGCCCCTGGTCGTGTACTAGACCGTTGTTCACCTTTAGGAGGACAGTTCTCTTAGCGCTACTGACGAAAATATATGAGTATTCCTCCTTTTAGCTTTTTTTTGCCCTCGTCTCCTTATGTCGTGTGTGCTACATGTTATGCCATAGTTCTCTGCTTACTTGTACATGCTCATAATTCGATAGTATCATCCTGATCTGGGGACGTAGTATGTTGACAAGGTGTGTCAATCCCTCACGTATGCTCTGACTACCTGATGGTTTCTCGGGGGTGAAATTCATAACCAATCTCCTGTACATCACATACTGCGAGTATCCTTCCTGCAATTTGCTCGGCACTTTTTTCTATAATCCAAAAACCCAAGTCTTACTGTCCTCTCCGCTTCGACCGGAGGGTCAGCGTTGAATCAACCATCGGCCCTAGGGAAGAAGCGATATGATCAACGGACACGATACAAAAAAAAAACAGGGGAGTCTCACTCAAATCAAAGAACACGATCGGCCCCAACTTAGTCGCAATGACGAGCCTGTCCTCGAACGCAGACAGCCCAGTCGGCGAATCTGGTCGAAGGTCACTAGGCAGCCAGAACATTCTCCTCGACCCGCGATAAACCCAGCCTTCCCGACCATCTACAGAGTACGTGGACCGGAAGTACGTGTCGTAGACGATGTGGGAATCCGAACGCGATACAAGATGTGGGCATGAGGGACTGGACGTCACGCTCGGCGAGGTATTTGGTGTGTCATGTGTGGTGAGTTCTTCAGTGGTAGTCTGGGGTGTTGTGCGCTCCGGCTCGGAGACTTCATTCTGTGGGACAAGCGAGGCAGACTCCACAGGTGTGGAATCGGGCGGAACTACCGTATCATCTTGAGCGCCTGCATTATCGAGCATAGTCAGACCAGTCGACCCGCCGGAGGGATCAGAAACAGGGGGGTTGGAGGACTGAGTGGAAATGTTGGTGGTGATGGTATCGGTTACAGCACTCTTTGCCAACGTTTCCTTTGCTTGTCCGGCGTACTCGGCAAGGCAACGAGTCAAATCCCAAGTGCAAATGACGCCCCGTAGGCTGCGGGTACAGAAAGATCGATAGCCTTCAGTGAATTTAATGAAATCAACGCCGTCCGGATCGCTGACAGCACCATCCGACGTCTCTTTGGGTATCTTGGGTGAAAGACAGTGCGGGGCGACGTTGGGATATGATGGGTCCCAAACAAATATGGAACCATCTTCATGACCAACGATGACAATGAATGCTCCGTTGGGTACGGCAAGCGCCGAGACCTTGGACCGCGAACACTCGATGCGATGTACGACATCACCGTCCTCCACCAACCGTATCTCCACACAACCTTCGTCGCTTCCTACAACCAGAGTGATGTTTCCTGGTAGGAATTCCAGCGCCGTGATGGCGGCATGCCCCGTCATGATAGTCGTCTTGCAGAGCATGGATGGGAGTTCCCAGATCTGTACGACACCGTCTCCATGCGCGCAGGCAAAAAGGTCACTCTCCACAGAAAATAACCCGCATGTGATGTTGAAGAGGCTTGGAATACGTTTAAGGCGGATGCCCGTATATGCGTTGTAGATGTGGATGCTATAGCTGTCATCGACGCTCCATGGGTATTCTGCCCAGTAGGCAAAGTATCTCGAGTCAGGCGATGGAACCGCGCCGATCTCGGCTAACGCATCACCACCCGTCTCCAGATTCTTGCTCAACGTGCCGGCAGGCATGGTTAACTGGAGACCATCCATTGGTTTGACAAGTAGATTGTGTCCATCTGGGGATGGCCAGAAGCCCTCGGCTGCTTTCTTGAAAGCGACTTGAACAGTTTTCCAGTTACTCCTGGAAGGAGTACTCCATATCTTGATAGTATCATTGCCATCAGACGTGACCAACAGTGTCATGTCAGGTGTCGCTGCGACGGCGGTGACATCGGGAGTGTCCACGACCAAGGGTGGTTCGTCCAACGTTGAGGGTGTCTCTAGTGGATGGCGCACCTTTGACCAGCCTTTCCGCGGTGCAGAGTGCTCCAGAAGCAAGAGGGAAGAACCATAAGCACAATACATGGTCTTTCCATTTGGTGAAGGCACGGTATAGAGGACAGTGCCGTTATCTGTTTCCAATATGCGGCCGACCAAGCCTGCTGGGATAAATTTGAACAATTTCGAATACCAGGCTGGGAACATTGTAGCAAATTTTCGGTAGTAGTGGTTGACCGACCAGATATGCTGTGGTGACTTTCGATTTGGAGAACTAGTCTCCCACATGTAGATATCCATGTTGCATACGGAGACGATGTATTTATTGTCTGCAGTAATCCAGACTTGGCGTATGGGCTTTTTGTGCGTTCCAGCGAATGTCCGGAGGCAGACTCCAGTTCGTGTGTCCCAGAGACGGACGGTCTGGTCATCGGAGCCGGAGGCAATGCTCCCACTGTCAGGTGAAAACGAAATGCTATTGACTTTAGATGTGTGTCCTTGAAATACACGAACCCGCTGGCCCGAGTGCACGTCAGACGTTACGATCGACGTATCTTGTGAACCCGAGGCAATCAAACCACCGCTAGACGAAAACAAGAGACAGAGAACGGGTCCTTCGTGATATGCCAGTGAATGCTTGAGACTCCTGGTGGAAACATCCCAAACGTGGACGGTTGCGTCCGCTGTGCCAGAGGCAATGAAAAGGCTGTTCTGTGAGAAGACAAGAACCATCACTGAAGCGTTCTGGGGACTTTGGACCGGGTCTAAAAGCCGCTGCCCTGTGGTAACATCCCAAAAGTCGATCGCTCCCGTGTTGTAGCCGATGGCAACGTAGTCTCCAGAAGGAGAACAAATAACGGGGCAGGTTGAAGTGCCGGCGTTGCCACGAAAGTGGCCAGTATTTCTACCAGTAAGCGTGTCCCATAGCTGCACTCCTAGGGTATCACCGGCGGACGCAATCAAGCGTCCAGAAGTAGAGATGGCGAGAGATCGAATAGCGGCACCAGTGGACACCGAACGAAAGCAGACCTTCCAGTCATCATCAAGACCATGCGTGATCACAAACTTATTCTTCAATTCATATGCATAGTTGGTTCGGATTTGAGCGCATGTTGGTGCGCAGGGAAGAGAATAGTAAACTTGCAGCGCTGCTTGCTGAATGGGATCGTAATACATCAGCACCAGTCTTTCCGCATCGCGAAACAACGACAGTGTTTCTTCATATGGTTTTGGCGAGTACTGCAGTAAAGCTCAGGTGCGGCCACACAATCAGCGGTCATTCTCACCTTGAGCCAGTGTACAACCTCTCGCAAGCTGAATACTGCACTATCCAGCTCGCCGGTCAGGCTGAGTACCTCAATCCAATTGAGGAGATATTGGCTGGCGAAGCCTTGGAGGCTTAGAACGAGCGCGTTGTCCAATTTTCCATCCCATGGCACTTGAGAGAGATGATGGGCAAACCAGCGACAGGCATAGCGAACACCCTCTTTAATACGGAGCTTGCATCGCTTATCCAAGTTTTCAATGTCGCAATTTAGGATGGACGGATCGCCCAAATGGCACATGTCGACCGTGAGGTGCCGGATCATCAACTCCAAACATGCACGAGCGAGGGTGCTGTGAAAAACAATAGGGTCCACGAAATATTGTCGAGATCGAGAAGAAGCGGTGAGGAAGTCGCGAAATGAGGTGTGATAGATTTGAACCGCGCCATCGTTTTCGATATCGGAGTCTGAGATCACTAATACAGAGCAAAGATTCTTGACAATATAAGACGCGTCGAACTGTGACTTCCAAAGTAAGTCGTTAAGACCATGGGTGGACAGCGGCCGGAAGGCAAAGACTACCAATCCAAGTATCAAGTGGAGTTTCTCCGCGTCTGGGATCGTATGAAGAGCATCCAAGTACAACGTGTCGAGGGGTGAGTGAACGAAAGCGCTTTCTGCACTCGCGACGTTTTGAAGTACTTGGAGGACTGATTGCAGCTGCACGACAGGCGAACTATAGTCTATACTGACGTATTTGACCATAGTCGTGGCAAAGATAAACAATCCAGCCGCCTTCTGCACGACCATTTCGATCTCATCCTCGGACGGCCACGACAGAGGGTAATTGTTGACAGACACGGTATTCATGGATTCCCGGATAACCCCAAAGGAATGACGGAGATAGACTCTGATGTCGTCATCAACACCAAAGTCCTGTAACTGGAGTGAACGAGTCGTGTTCCGCAGCTCTGGATGCTGGAAGGTCTGGACAAGGTGCGGTTCGGCTCTGCTCGTAAACAAGACCTTGAGTGGCCAGCGACAGTGACGTAAGATCCCGGAGAGGAGATGGACGATCTCACTCGCCATCTTCACGTCGTCACATTCATCAAGTGAATCCACGACAACCAGAACCGGATTGGGAAAGGAACTCGCGGAAGACATAATCGGTTCCTGGACAAGCCTGCGTGCTTGTTCTAGCAGTACCTTGGTGGGGATCGTGGCATCCGCATCAAGGGCACCAAGCAAGGCAGGCCTGATAGATGGTGCAAACACCAACATTTGACAGGCGAGCGTTGGGAAGAATCCTTGCGCCTTTCTGCGCAATATCTCCTTCCGTGAGAAGAAGAAGCTTGCTGCCAGTCGGCGCTGGCTCGCATACTTGTCTGCAATGCTCTGTGCGACGGCTGACTTTCCGGAGCCTGCAAGACCGCTCAACCAGCAGATTTGCTGGTCACAATTGGGGCTGTCGACCCACTCTGCGAGGCGTGCAAGTAACTCGAATCGTGTGCCTGGAAGGCAGGTTGGAGCGGGATGTCGATCAATGGAGTCAAATGCTGCACCGGGCACGCTGGCACGCTGGAGATTTTCTAGTCCTTTCGGTGAGGTCGGTCAGCTTGACCCGCACAGCGCAAGCTAGGATGCTCAGCGCTCACCCAAAGTGCCTTGGAAGACTTGATTGCCATGTACAATAGTATTGACCGTGCAGTCACCCTGGACAAATCCTCTGGAATGGATGTACTGGTCCCTGTGAACCTCGCTGAACGTTGAATGACTGGCATCGATATTGGATGCGTTGTTGAACATGGGGTTTCGATAAAACCGCGTTGCTACCCCTCTGGGCCATATGCGGCGCAGATCTGGGTTTGTCAGGGAAAGGTGATCGGGGGGAGTATGGGGGTTGGACTACATCTACCTGTTGTGTTTCAAGTTACTTGTATTAGGTAATAACACTGTAATATCACCTTATCCCTGCCTTATCCTTGCCTTATCATGTACTACATCGACGCGTCGCCTGCGTCCATATAAGTTGAAGATCGATGCCATGTCATCTCGCGCATATGAAAAACGGATCGGAGGGAACGCGGGAACGTGTCATGTGTGTTCATAAGTAAGAAGGGGAAGCGAGGCGTCAGTAACGAATGGGTAATTGAAATGGAATGAAGCTGACCGTCAGACTCAGAGGTGGCCTCGTTTGAATAGGTTGAAAAGGGTCAATGAGCGAGTTTGGATCGTTTCCGAGCTGGAATAATCATCTTGGAGGATCATCAACTTGAACGTGAGAGAATGGGCTGTACTACTGCGCCCGAGTCGACGTGTGTCACTAGGACTCTAGACTGGGCGCAGTGGTATTTCAGAATGACGTTGGTTGCACGATGTGTGGGCTCTACCAGATCCGTTGGATGTGGACTTGAAGATGGTCGTGAACGTGCGTAGACAAAGGACTGCGTGCGCCGTGCTCGGACTTGCTTTGACCGTGCACTCGGAGACCGCTCCTGCCAGTCACGCCGGATGCATGACTCAGCGCTGGCCAAGTGACTCGAGTCCTCTGTTTTCCAGCTCAAACGTTCATGCTTCAATAGGCTAGAACTATTTAAATTTTGGTCTGATTCAGATATGTACTGCTATCGAGTTGATAAAAAGAAATATACACGAAGATTTGAGTTACTAAGTTCGATACATCCAAAGCCGTATACAAGATGGATAGATATGAATAACGTACCTAACTGTGATGGGGATAGAAATGTGGTCCAGATATGACGTGTCAGTGCGTAGGGTATCAATACAAGTGTGTTGTAGTCTGTCCATAAGAAAGAAAGAAAGAAACTTAAAGAGAATAGACGTAGGAGAGAGACCGAGCACTAGAATCGATAGTGCTCTTGCATCGGAAGACTGCTGGTTGCCACGGAAGTGGGAATGAAGTAGGCCTGGTCAATAACCTCAGGGTAGAGCCCCATATCCGGCGCAGCGAACGAATATGGCTGTGAGACCTGAGCGTCGAACGACACTCCTTCTGCAGGATAGGCGTAGGGTTCGTAATATGCGTTGTCGACGGCGTACGAAGCCTCATACGAGGGAAGGGATGCGGGAGTGGGCACGGGCGCATTGTCGACAGTGTACGAGATCTCATACGAAGGAAAAGATGCGGGAGGCACAAGTGCATTGTCGACGGTGTACGAAACCTCATACGAGGGGAGGGATGCGGGAGTGGGCACAGGTGCATTAATGTCGAGCGTATATGTGGCCTCATACGCAGGGAGGGGTGCAGGAGTGGGCACAAGCGCATTGTCGACGGTGTACTGAGCCACAGGCATGGGGAGGGATGGTGCAGTATATGCAGGTACAGCTTCAGTGAGCAGGTCGTCGATTTGGGCGAAGAACCTGTCAAGCTCCGCATCGCTAGCTTCCTCAGGGGTCATCTCGGAGACTGGTTGAGCAGGCAGGTCAACGGTGGAAAGGTTCCCCTGCTCGAGCATGGGCACCTGCGGGTACTCCACCACGGGTGCCTCCGGTGCGGCCAATAATCCCGAGTTGAGAAGGAGAGAAGTCTCTGGCTGAGGATTGGACATGTGGAGTGGATAGTTGACCTGTGGCAGACTGGTGTTCAACTCAGCACTGTACACCGCAGATGTATTCTTGATGCTGTCCCCTACGCGGCCGTCGGCGAGCAAAGGAGATGTAGAGGAGCACGGATCGGGCATTTGTGGCACCTGGGGACGTGGGGAGGGATACATGCTGGAGGACGGATCCAATGGAGACACTGAGCGCGCCGAGCTGCCAGACGAGGTCGACGGCGAGGTAGTATATGGAGAAATCCTGCGCCGCTGACGCGCTGCCTTGCGAGTAATAGCGGACGGATGGTTCCCAGAATTTGAATTTGCTTTGGGTTCGTATCCGTGGATCTCCTTACGGTGCCTCGTGAGGGATCCGGGGTCAGAGCTGCTGAAGTCACATCCTTCCGCAGGACAGTGATTGGGGCGTTCACGGGAGCTATCGGACGAGTGAGCGAGGTGTGCATTATTCCATCCGTGGCACACTCACTGTACGTTGAGGTGAGTCGCGAGATTAGAACGCTGGAGGGTTTTGTATGTGCATCCAAGGTAGGGGCAAGCATGCATTCTGTTTAAGACCGGTCAGCGTCGCGTCGTGGAGGAATATCCTTGGACGGTCTACGTACAATTCCTCCCTGTTCATCGCGTGGGTTTTCATATGCCTCACGAGGTCTGCTTTGCGGCCGATGGTCTTACCGCAAACATCGCATTCCACGGCGGTCTGAATAGGATGGATGAGTGACGCGCGCGCTCTACTAATTGAGGACATACACAGGCGCGATGTTTAGGCATGACTACGAATGTGAATTCCGGTCAAGGGGGTGATTGAGAAGAGGGGCGGAGGGGGAGGATCGGTGCGGGTGAAGAGCTACCAATGGCGGCGTGCGAGGGGAAAGGGATAGTTCGCGCGTCCGGTGGGTGGAAGATAGGCGCTGAAGATGAACCAAGTCTTCATCTCCACGCCCCAATTTATAGATTGGGAAAGTCCACATTCTTGACCATTGGATGGAGTGATTGCGTCGGAGCAACTTTTCATAGCCACAAGTAAAATTACCCAGTTAGGCTATTCCAGAAAGCAATCGCATTGGGAGGTCCAAGCAACAGGGGGTGCCACTCGCGTAGGGGGGTGAGCCACTCGGTTAGTGGACATGATACGAATATGGTGAAATCATGCTTGATTGTGTCGGGGCATGTTTTCCAAAATTACCCACTATGGTAATTTTGCGAGTGGCTCAGGATAAAAGTCGACCGTTCGTCTTCATTCCAACTGGAGAATGTTTTCATGATGATCACAGTTGATATTCCGAAGAATGATTGGGGGAGTCCAAGTGCGTCAGTGATCGCCTTGTTGCTTCTTCCTGAGACAATTAAGCCCTTTTCGGTGCTTACGTTAGCAACTGCGAAGGGAAAAATAACCCCTGATTCCGAGCGCAGCTGCTGAATGGCCAGGAAGCTGACCACCACCTATCCGATTTGCAAAATGGCTGGACCTGGAGAACACTTACGATGTTTATGCTACGAGACAAGTCCCTGGTGTTCTTTAGTCGCACTAGCGAGCCAAAAGGACGAGAAGGTTGAATATAACCTACCAATATTAGGTCGATTCGGCCTAGAGTTTTTCTGCCATCGCAGAAACTCTCGCATGCGAAAACCAAGTCAGAGCGGTGACCATGTTAGAGATTATTCCAGATGGAAAGTATCCAATAAACTACGCGAGATGTTGCGGACTGAGTTATGATTCAGGTGGCCGTGGAGCACCACGGAACTGGTCGGTAAACGTCCCCAGCATTTCTGTGGGGGTCATGTTCCATCTCACCACACTTCCTGCCAGAAATCCTGTGAGAAAAAGGGTATGTGCGTATCAGTATATGGAAAATCGATTTTTTTTCGGCTTTACAAGATTGAAAACACTTGGGATTGGCACCAGACGGAATACAAGAAGACCCCAAAGTAAGTCGACTCACCAACCCCAATTCCGGCCATCATCATTTTCCCAAAGACGCTTCCTGGCGCTCGTGGACGGGCCATGCCTAATGCATACAAACCCGTCAAGCCAAGTGCACCTGTCCCGACGACTTTACATGAAATGCAGTCCTTGTACTCCCACTGTTTCCCCTCTCCTGACGGGGTCGAAGTAGATGGAGGCGGAGAGTTTGACGCACGCGGTGGTCCAGACATTCTGGTACGAGCAGAAACGTATCAACGAGATAGCACTTCACACGGAGACGTTGGGTGAATCGTCAGATATTATGCAAAGACTGTCAACCTGATGCGGCTGAAAGCCTGCGGAAAAGGTATTTGCGTCAGATGTCTGGAATGCCCAGCTTATGCACTGTAGTGTTCGTACTCACAGTAGGGGAACAATTTGCCTTCTGGAAGGAAACGTCCCATTGTCGATTTTTTTTCAAACCCAGCGCGGCGGACCACCACCGGAGGAGCGGTCCGCCAACGAGATACGTACTTTTTATTCGTCTTATGGTCGATAACTCCATCACCAGAGAATCTGAATAACACAAAAATACCCCGATCTTCTGCACGCTCAGCGAATGTCTTGAGGTCACAGTCAGATGACAGATTCAAAATTTGGGTACATTGTCAACAAGTTCGGCAAACCGAAATGGCAATCATTCGTGGCACCGCCACCTTTGTGATGGACTCCACAAACGATATTGATGGAGGACACGTCTCGTTGAGTGTCCTCATCAATCAAATAGATCACATTTTGGCACCTCCAGGACCACTTGACAACGCTTCGCTTCCTCGCGTACCCGTGGTTCGTATATATGGTGCCTCTTCTACCGGCGAGAAGGCTTGTGTCCATGTCCACCAAGTCTATCCGTATTTCTTCGTCGAATATCCTGGAAACATGGCCCCAGATCATGGTAAGTCTGTTCGTTCATCTGCATTACCTAATTCACATGTTCGTCAGTCAACGAGTACATCGCCCAGCTATCGCTATCCCTCAATCACGCTATTGCACTCTCAATTAAACGTAATCCCACCTCCCCCAACTCCCAGTTTGTCCGTGCCATCCTCCTCGTGAAAGGCGTTCACTTCTATGGATTTCATTCTTCCTACACGCCATTCCTCAAGATTCTCATCGCAGATCCCGCCTTTGTCAACCGAGCCGTGACCATATTGCAATCCGGCACGGTCATGCACACCAAATTTCGTGTCTACGAGAGTCACATGAGCTATCACCTCCAGTTCATGTGCGACTTTGGTTTATATGGCTGTGGTTGGATCAACCTCGGCCAGGTCTGGAAACGTGGCGTCGAGGACGATCCGGACCTAGGTGCATCCAACGTGTTCAAGATATCTCCCCACTTTCGACAGTCACGCATGCAACTCGAAGTTGATGTAGCCGCGCATCAGATACTCAACCGACACCGACTTTCTGCACGTAATGTGCATCACAAATTGACTATTCCATCGCCACCAATGTCATCCGACCCTGTCGTCTTGAGTGTCCGTGAACTTTGGGAAGACGAACGCCATCGCAGAATCGCGAGAGGCTTGTCTCCAACCCCTCCGGTGCCGATCGACTTGAGCAAGTCGTCGAGAGGGAAAGGCGGGGATTGGGTCGCTGAGGCGCGATGGTGGGAAGAATTCCGTGCTAAGATCCAAAGAGAAAAGGAGGACAATCAAATGATGGCCGAGAGTGAGGCACGCTGGGAAAAGTGGGTCATGACAGCATTCGAGAGCGTGGAAGCCCTCTGGGAACCAGAGTGGCGGACTTGGAGGCCTGGACGGCCTGTGTCCGAGGACTCGAATGCCGTGCCACCACTGGCTGAAGACAAGGAGGCGGAGAATCCGTTTGCACAGGTCAGCCAGGGTGAGCCGTGGATAGGGAGTGGTGCTCCGAAGAACATTGGTGTGGATGTCGACGAGGGAATCTTATCCAGTCAGGATATCGATCAGATGGCAGATCAAGATTGGCCAAAACTGGCTGACTATGGGAAGAACGGTGACGCGGAGGTTCTCGAGGAGGACGGCCGCATACGCCAGCCAGAGGAGAAACTCGCCCCCGATTACCAAGGAGCTGAGAACCAAGGAGATGTAAACGAGACGCCGAGGTGAGTCTGTTAACTCGAAGTTCCTTTTCTTTATCATACTGATCCAATCACAGTACACCTGATCCATTTCAAGAAAACGAAGCACCATCCGTCGCCAAGAACCCTTTTGCGGTTGCTTGGAATCAATTAATACAGGCAAGGTATCGCGATTCTTTGTTCACGGAATTCTTGTTCAATTAATGTCACAGACAGAAACGATCACGCAGTCACTCTATGGATATCAATGGTCCAGTAACGCCCGCCAAGTAAGACTGAGTCACCCCACCTATCCCGATTCTAATAGTTTCATTAGGTCACGAAGACTTGGAACTCAACAAGTATCCATTCACGATGTCTCCACAACTCTGCAGTAAGAGCCCTGCTTGCAGCTGACTGTGATCTTGACGCATTTCGCAGAACCCTAAATCGACAACAACCGTTGGCTAGCATTCCTGGAAGCAATGTTGTTTCCACTCCCGTTCGTGATCACAGGTCAGTGAAGAGTAGTCAAATCGGTGATGCACTAGTGACCTCTTTTACCACGAAGCCCAGACATGTTGCTTACTGATAAAGTCCCAAACCGTCCAGGCTCGACCCACGACGAAGAACCAGACTGTCTACCGTAGGTCTTGTTCTGTACCACATAGGGGGCTGTTCGTTCACAAAATCGCCAGTACCTTTGAACCAGAGCTACCCGAAAGTACCTTACAACTGAGCTCCATGTCGGCGCAGTTTTCCTTGCCCAGGGCGTCATACAACTCTCAACCCGAATCTCAGTCTTCGGCACGGCCGTCGAAAGGTCGGATCTTTGTATACGCTCCTCCTCCACCCTCCACATCAGAGCTCTTGAGCACTCTCGAGCAATTCGGGTTGCCAAGGCGAACATATCGCGATCCGTTTTATTCCAAGAAAGTCGACGTCCCTGATGGCCCAAGAGAGTATGCTGGCCTTGTTTATCGTCTCAAAGGGGGTGGACTTGGGACGCTTGAAGAGTGGGAAGCGAGCGAGAATCACATCTCTTCTTCGTCCAAGGCCACGCGGCTTTCTGTGCCATGCAGCGGATGGGAGTATGCCAG
This sequence comes from Lanmaoa pseudosensibilis, assembly GCA_038092875.1. Classification (NCBI taxonomy): domain Eukaryota; kingdom Fungi; phylum Basidiomycota; class Agaricomycetes; order Boletales; family Boletaceae; genus Lanmaoa; species Lanmaoa pseudosensibilis. Next base: position 31,250 of record JBBPRF010000251.1, read on the forward strand.
CACTCCCCCAAGTGTCCGAGAGGTCAAGAAGTGGCTGGCGGACAATCCATTAAAACCGAGTAAACCTGCGACAGACAATTCACAGGTAATTCATCCTTCCGTGGCACTGAGGTAATTGAATTCACCTGCTTGACTAGATTGCGGGGCGGACGCCAGTAAACCCTTTTGGATGGGAGTCCTTGCCGGCGAAACGCTCCGAGTTAAACACACGCGAAGGTCAACACATGACCTTGTTCTCTATGGAACTCTTTGGTGCGCCTTCTCCTACAAATCGTTTGCAACTATTTTGAAAATCTTGCATAGTACCTTCTCGAGGGGATCGCATGCCCGACGCGAACCAGGATGAAATCGTCGCCGTCTTCTGGGCACTAGGGAACGATAACCTGCATTCTGGGTTGCTCGATCAAGGCATTCTCGTGGTTCGAAATCCACAGCTGGACCCTCGTCGTTTACGTAGCTATTCAATCGAAGTGCTCTCAGACGAACTCGATCTAATCAATCGAATCATTGACATCATCGTTGACGTCGACCCAGACATCCTCGTGGGTTGGGAGGTGCAAGCCGCGTCTTGGGGATACCTCAGTTCTCGTGGGTTTCAATACGGTAGGAAGCTCATCACCACAAGAGATGCTCTACTGACACTCGCAGGACTCGACGTTGCTGAATCGGTTGCGCGTGCGCCGACCACCTTGACACGGAGTGGAACGGACCAATGGGGTGTCAGAACGACCACTACCTTCAAGGTCACCGGCCGGCACGTGTTCAACGTCTGGAGAATTATGCGTAGCGAGCAGACCCTGAGTAGTTATTCGTTCGAGAACGTGGCTTTTCATCTGTTGCGCAGAAGGTTGGTACTTGAACATGCTAAAGGTGTTGTGACTGACGTCGACCACGCACAGGGTTCCTCGTTACACGCCGTCGACGTTGACGACGTGGTATAATAGCGACAGCCCTGTCCATACTGCTCGAGTTCTCCGATATTTTCGTGACCGCACTGCGATGACACTTGATATTCTCGAGGAAGCGGAGACGATAACAAAAACTGCGTAAGTTCTTCGGTCGTCGCAGATAACGAACTACTCCCTAGATGCATACGGATTACTGACACGTCGATAATAGCGAGTTCGCCCGCGTTTTTGGAGTCGATTTCTACTCCGTCATCAGCCGCGGTTCTCAATTCAAAGTAGAGTCCTTCCTGTTTCGTATCGCGAAGCCAGAAAACTTTGTTCTGCTCTCGCCGAGCAAACAAGATGTATGTCGTGCATTTCGCCATGGAAATTTGTCCACCCCAGAAAGCTTACCAACGGAAATCCCAGGTCGGCAAACAAAACGCTGCAGAATGTATGCCTCTTATCATGGAGCCTCTCTCTGCCTTTTACAACGGACCTCTCCTCGTTCTGGACTTTCAATCTCTGTATCCATCGATCATGATTGCGTACAACTATTGTTACTCGACGTGTTTGGGTCGCGTGGCCGAATTTCAGGGCCGAAATAAGCTGGGCGTGACAGATCTCGATCTTCCCCCCGGGCTTTTGGGGAAGCTGCAAGATTACATTACCAGTCCGTCGGTTCATCCAACGCATTCGTAAACACTACTCACCCCCTGTCCAAGTCGCACCGAACGGCATCATGTATGTCAAGCCTATAGTGCGACAGGGACTTTTAGGCCGGATGTTGACCGAGTTGTTGGACACGCGCGTGATGGTGAAACAGGCTATGAAGGGCGTTAAAAGCGACAAGGTACGTTTCAGATTTCTGTATCTCTTTTTTTTTTTCTTTTTCATCGGACATACCACTCACATCGTGTAGGCACTGAGCCGGATATTGGACGCGCGGCAGCTCGGACTCAAGTATATCGCCAACGTCACGTATGGTTACACGAGCGCGACGTATTCAGGGCGGATGCCTGCCGTGGAGATTGCAGACAGTATCGTACAGAGCGGTCGGGAAACGCTCGAAAAGGTATGTGGTGAAAGCTGTCACGAACGTCGTATCGTGACTACCCACGCCATTCTTGGTATCCAGGCCATCGCTGTCATTGACACCACGGAGAAATGGGGCGCGAGGGTCGTGTACGGAGATACGGATTCGGTGTTCATCTATCTCAAGGGTAAAACCAAGGAACAGGCGTTCAGGATTGGCTATGAGATCGCGGATACGATCACGGCCATGAACCCACCCCCCGTCAAGCTCAAGTTTGAAAAGGTGAGCACAACATGGTCGGGGATTGCGATGTATCGTTGTCAGTCGAGACTGACGGAGTGGGAAGGTGTATTTGCCATGCTTGCTCATGGCGAAGAAGAGATACGTCGGATTTAAATACGAGACGCCCGACGAAACGGAACCTATCTTTGATGCCAAAGGCATCGAAACCGTGCGACGCGACGGTGTGCCGGCTCAGGCGAAAATGACTGAGACGTGTTTAAAGTCCGTTGCGTCTATCGCGAACCTAGCCTGAGGCTCATGATGAAATGTTGCAGAATCCTGTTCCGTACGCAGGACCTGAGCGAGGTCAAGAGTTATTGTTACAAAACGTGGTCGAAAATCCTGCGCAACAGAATTTCCTTGCAAGATTTCATATTTGCAAAGGAAGTAAAGATGGGGACGTATAGGTGAGACATGGCCGCGGTATCTGTTCTGCATAGAACGGGAAGGCTGAGAGCGATGTTCTGTTTGTCAGCGACAAGGGGCCTCCGCCACCTGGTGTCGCAGTGGCTGCGCGAAGGATCTTGGAGGATGGGAATGATGAGCCTCAGTATGGAGATCGTGTACCGTACGTCATCGTGCGCGGTGATCCACATACACGGCTCGTGGAGAGAGCCATCACGCCGGAAGAGTTTCTGGCGAACCGGTGCGTCCCGTAACCTACCAAGCGCGCAACCGAGGCTGAAATAGAACGACCAGGCAGCTGCGTATCGACGCGTCCTATTACATATCGAAGGTTCTGATACCCCCATTGGAGCGCATATTCAACCTCGTGGGCGCAGACGTCCGCGCGTGGTACGACGAGATGCCAAAAACGATCACCGTTGACGAACGGGATCCGCTTGCGCTTTCTCCCAGAAAGCGTGCACCTGTTCAGACCAACAGGTTCAAAATCGACGAGCATTTTCAAAGTGCGCGTTGTCTGACGTGTGGCCGTATGGCATTAGACGGCGAGTCTGACATCGTTCACTTTTGGGTACTGAATCGACAACGTCCACACTCTTTTTAGGTATCTGTGAAGCTTGTCACGCCAACCCTCAAGTGACGATACCCAATCTTTTGCTTCGTTTGCGAAAGGGCGAGCAGAGGCTTCTAGACACGCAGCGTATATGCGCGTCTTGCACTTCTACGGCGTCGAGCGAGCCGAACGCGTGCATGAACATCGATTGTCCCTGGCTATATGAGCGAACAAAGGCGGAACAAAAGCAAGATTTTATGGAAGGACTACGGACGCTGGTAGAAGACCTGGACGTATCCGACGATGACGTGGATGGGGCGGGTGTAGTTCTGTAACCAATGTACGGCATATAGGTCTGGGCAACGAAAAGAAGAAAAAAAGTTAGTCGCAGGACAAGTTGAAGGTGAGGGTGGAAAACAGCGACGTGAGTGATGCGTTGGACTTATACCGACACGTCCATCCTTTGATTTGTGTTTGTGCTTTCTGGGTGGCAAGGCTTGCTCCAGGTGTTCCACCTGTTTAAAGCTGTTCATTATGATGGTTTCATAGGATCTTCTGGATGCAGTGTGTGGCCAGGAAGCGGTATTCAAGTCCAAC